>JABUQX010096856.1:5000-7500 GCA_015478945.1 Trachelipus rathkii
ACCCTTGCACAGCTGGGAGTAACTGAGAAGAGGAAAAAATGTCCCGCAGTGTAGACAGAACTCCCAGTTTCTTTGAGGCCGCCCTAGCCACCCTTGTGATGTCATGTTTCCAAGACATTTATATTGGCAACTGGAGAGACGAAAGAACCGTCGAAAGAGTTAGGAAATTTAAAAGGTGTCTTAGAGAGGGAGATTCGTAGAAGTTGGGTTTTTAAAGAATTGAATTTCATAAGGTTGAAATTACCCCACATGGAAATTCTTTCCAGATCAACGAGAATAGAATCGGAAAGAATAAGACGAGAAGCAATTCTAGAAGTAAAAGAGGGAGCAGAATTGAAATGAGTTGAAGAATGAAGGATCGAGTCATCGGCATATGAGTGGATAGAGTTAGATGTGCAGGTGAGAAGATTAATGAAAAGTAGGAATAAAGTAAGAGATAAGACAGAACCCTGAGGAACACCACTATTGACAAAAAAAGAAGAAGAAGAAGTCGCCCCATCAACAACATCTGATATTAAACGATTTGAAAGAAAGCTAGACGGAAGTAACTAATGAGAAGGAGGAAATCCAAAGGAAGGGAGCTTGGAGAGCAGTGACGCGTGCCATACCCGGCCAAATGCTTTGGATATGTCAAGCGCCAACAGGCAAGTCTCCCCGTAGTTCCTTAGTGCTGAAAACTATATGTCGGTTAGATAGGAAAGTATATCGCCAGTAGATCTCAAGTGCTGAAAGCCGCACTGGCGATCGGAAAGAAGTAAATGAGATTCCATATGATCTAAGAAACGAGAGTTGAGAAGGGTTTCAAAGATCTTAAATAGAATGCAAGTGAGAGCTATAGCACGATAGTTAGAATGATCAGAGTGGCTTCCTTTTTTCGAAATAGGTTGGACATAAGCATGCTTTTAACACTGAGGAAAATTGCTAGTTTTGAGGCATAAAAAATATATTTGACGAGGGGCGGCATCAGCACGTAAGCACACTCCCTCAAAACTTGGGGAGGAATGCCATCCGGGCCACCCGCCTTCCTAACGTTCATAGATTTCAGGAGCATATGCACTCGATCAAATGTAATCACAGGCAAAGGCATAGGACACCTGAGAGGAGAAGGAGGAGGAAGAGGAATGTCAGAATCGTCCAGGATTGAGTTAGACTAAAATAGGAGGCCAAAGAGATTGGCCTTTTCAGTTGGAGTATTAGCAACAGAACCATCAGAACAAATAAGAGAGGAAAGGCAGATTTACAGAAGTTGCTAGAGATGTTTTTTGGCAAGAGGTCAGACAGAAAGTTAGCGCACTTTCATTTAATGAAAGTTCGCTTTGCTCGTCGAAGAGTATACCACAAACGATTTTTAGCTGAATGAAAATTAACTTGAGTGATAGGAGAACGAGAATTTTTCCACTCCCAACATGCTCTGTTTCTAGCTTGAATGACCAGAGAACAAGCACGATCAAACCATGGATTTTGAGGAGAGAAAGATTTAGTCGAAGAAGGAATGAACCTGCTCAACCCAACAACGATTACAGCTCCCACCTTATCGGCAGAAGCTGAAGCGTCTTGAGAGTCATAGCAGTCGTTCCAATTATAGTTAGCGTAGAAGCGACTCACGGTCCCCCAATTTGCCCATCAAAGTGCCAAAAATAAACCAAAAGGGCAGGATGGAGCTGTTGGAGAGAAAGTATTAAAATTAAGAGATATATGGTTGTGGTCAGATTTACCAATAGGAGCGAAGGTGGTGTATTTATAGAGAGAAGGACTAGTGGTGAAACATAGGTCAAGTGTGTTCAAGAATTGGTTGGGACGATCTGGAATGTGTGTGGGTTCTTTAATTAGTTGCTCCAGATCGTTGAGAATGCTGAATGATTTGGTCTCCTCCCCACCTATATCAATATGAGAGAACCGCAACCATTCAGTGCTGTGTAAATTGAAATCCCCTAAATAGAGGACCTCATTATTTGGATGAGAAGATATAACAGTCTCATGAGAAGCAGTAAGATAATAAAAGAAAGGTGTGAAAATCTGTTCTGTTAGGAGAACAGTAGCAGAGTCACAAGATTATTGTAGTAGAAGGAAGAAAGATTTTAAGCCACATAATTTCGAAGTTAAAATATTCGAGATTTTCGAGACGTGTTACAGAAGTATTAATGATTACGTAGGCACATACTCCAAGACGGAAATTATGAAATAAGTTTTAGTTGGGTATATTAAACGAGCGAGTGGATGAATTCTTAACCATCTGGGTGTCAGACAAGAGCAAAAGGTTACTGTCAGAGTTAGAGAGGTGGTATTCCACGAATGCTGAGTTAAAGTGTAAGCCACGGATGCTAGTAAAGCAGAGAAAAGCAATCAGACAAAAAACCAAAGGTGAAATCAAATTAAAATTATTCACTCTCTGATAAACCGTAAATGATTAAAACGCTAAAACCATATTTATAATAAATATGTAAAATTGAAAAATCTAGTAAGTTTAAAACACACGCACTCAAACACCCTAACAAATTTA
>JABUQX010096856.1:25000-27500 GCA_015478945.1 Trachelipus rathkii
AGCAAAGCAAGATACATCTATTTTACTTAGATAATTTTTTTGCATAGTCAAAAGAATTTTTTTTCTTAAATTTCCAAAAACATTTTATGGGAAAATTTGTTCCAGGAACAAATCCAAAACTACTGTATATACAAAGAAACTATCTAAGTAAAAATGTGCATCTCCCTCGACTACATATGCTCTGAAAATTTCATCGACTTCGCACGAACAAGAAAAAAATTATCGCAATTTCCATTTTAAAAACCAAAAAAAGTAGGTTTTGAATTTGGACATTGCTGAGCAACAAAACTCAAAAAATCGAGAAAGTAGGATCGTGCATTTTGTAGGTAATGCACCCATCTGTGCATATTTCAAATTTGAAGTCATTTTGAAAAAAATTCTGGGAGTTGATACTAAAAATATCAAAAACATGGGTTTTGAAAAATTGAAAATTCTGAAAGAATGACTACAGAGTACAGACACAGGAAAACACCCGAAAACAACGTTTTAGAGGGCAAAAAGAGCTAGTTTGGTGTTTATAGGGTCAAAATTGGCTACAAATTCCGAATTTTATGTCCATTTTTAGGGGGGGGGGAATTGGGCTCAACCTGAACCAAATATTGGATCTTCCCCTTGAATATTGAATGATATCTATCTTTATCTTAAAGGAGTATATTATTATTCTGTCATGTTTGAATAATAGCGTTTTTTATTTTGTCTTTTCAGCTGATTAATTGAGGTCTCTTCTTTCATTATTTTTATTCTTTATATTGTAGCTAGTTAAAGAATCTTCTTGTAAATTGTAATCATGTTAAAACATAAAAGCTAGTAGCTAAACTTTGTTAATACTTACTGGAAAATGGAAATGGAATATTTTTTGAATAAACACAAATCTAAAATTTTTATTAATATTATATTTGCATTTATTATTTTATTATTCCTTAAAGATACTATTTTAATTTATAAAATAAATATGCCAGGTCACAACCAGATATGAAATAAATGACTTGGTTGTACAGGGAATGCAATCCTGAGTTGCCTAGCAGTACACAAATGTTCTACCTTATTACTGTGTATTTATTATATTTATTGAAGTATCGGTATCGGTATTGGTATCGGCATCTAAAAAATAAAGTATCGGTATCGGTATCGGTATCGGCCTCTTTTCTGGTATCGGTACATCCCTACTATATATATATATATATATATATATATATATATATATATATATATATATATATATATATATATATATATATATATATATATATATATATATATATATATATATAACTCTAGATTAGCACATCGGAAACTATTGCGGCCGAGAGAAATATTTTCTAGAGTGCTCTAGGATCAAAAGTTCAAAGGTCAGTTGAAAGAAAATACTGATTCCGCTGACAGGGCAAAACCCTATCTGGGAGATGGAAGATAAAGAAAAAGATAAATCTAGAAGTATATAAAAATATATATTTATATATACATATATATATATATATATATATATATATAGCATATATATATATATATATATATATATATATATCATATATATATATATATATCTATATATATATATATATATATATATATATATATATATATATATATATTTATATATATATATATATATATATATATATGATGATATATTTGATCAGAGATATAGAATTAAAGGTATTATAGTTTGTTAATTTAGTAAATATACAGACGTTTTTATAAAGCAAAGAAAATATATAAATATATATATATATATATATATATATATATATATATATATATATATATAAAGTATATATATATATATATATATATATATATATATATATATATCCACCACTCCAACCATAATCGCCTGCGAGTTGACTGCCTCTGGTAATGATGGAATGATAGGGCCTGACCAGCCTTTACTCTTCCGACCTTGTAATGCATCGGTCCTCTTTTTTTTTCATTAATTTATACAACATTCATGGTCTCTCTTTGATTTTGCCAAACACCTCCCTCTCGTTTTCGAGACCTCACCCTTTGTTCTTAAACTGAAACCGTAAGCGCTTGAGTGCTCCGGAAATCAAATCCTACGCTGTTTTCATATTGCCTGCATCTTCAATTTTCAGCCATAGACGTATGTTGCGTCTATGTGCACATTGATGTTGTCTGTTCACGTGGCTTTAGTTTGTAATTTTTGGAATATTCTACTATATATGGCTTGGGATCTCTTATCAATTTACAACTAAATTCATCAGCTATGTCTATTTATTCACTAACTTTACTGATTATCCTAGATTCTGACTATCTAACCTCCAAATTAGAACACAATCTCTCTTCATTTACTTTCTCTGAAAATAAAATTTCGTTTGATTTCTATTATATATATATATATATATATATATATTATATATATATTATATATATATATATATATATATATATATATATATATATATATATATATATATATATATATATATATATATATATATATATATATATATATATATATATATATATCATAAAACATGTA
>JABUQX010096857.1:0-7500 GCA_015478945.1 Trachelipus rathkii
AAGAGAAGAGATTCGTTCCTAGGCCGAGCGGCTCGGTAAAACTCTCTAAAAACTTGACTATCACAGCGGTAAGTGCTCGCATCCAGCACTCCAGCGGTATGATGCGATTTTTAACTTGATCAGCACATCCGCTACCGCAACCCGCGATAGGTGAAAAATCACTATACGCTATAATATATATATATACTATATGTATTAAATATATCATATATATAATATATATATATATATATATGATATTAAAATAAAGTGAATAGTATAATTCCATATATATATTACTAAGTATATATATATAATATATAACACCACTATATATAAAATATATATTAATTATTATAGTATATGTATATAAATATAGCTTATATTTATAGTATAATAATAGAGATAATATAGTATATATATATACCTATTATAAATAGAGTATATATATACATAGTAATATATATATATATGATAGTATATATAATATAATATTAGTATAATATATTAATATATATATAATTATATAATATATATATATTGATATATTATAATATATAAATGATATATATTATATGAATATAACTATAGTAGAGTATTATATATATATAATTATAATATAATATATAGATAGTAATATATATAATATATTATATATATAATAAAATATATATAGTATATATAAATATAATATATATATCATAATATATATATATATAATATATATATATATAATATATATATAATATATATATATATATATATGCGTGTATACCTTGCACATGAAGCTCTTACAAATCTGAGCTGACTAGCATGCAAACTGTCAAATTTTTTTTTCACATACCTCACATTTCTCCACATAGACCTCTACATTCTCTTTATTTTTATTTTTTTTAAAGCACTAAGAGGGTACAATTTTCTTATATGCCTTATAATTTCTTTTCAGCTCACAAGCGTTATATGCTCCTGACAACTGACTTCCGGTCGGTGAAGGAAAAGGATGTTCTCACAACACATCATAAAAGCATCTCCTCTGAAGGCCGAAGGAAGGCTTGAGAACGGCGCTTGGGGAGTTATTAGATCATAATTCCTTTAGGAGGAAAATATCATTTTTAAGATTTTTTTTTTTTGTATTTATAAAGAAGCTATAAAAGACACGTTGAATTTGAGTGCAAATCTAATTACTACTATATATATATATATATTATATATATATATATATATAGTTTATATATAATATATAATATATATATATATATATATAATATAATATCTATATATATAATATATTATATAATATACGATATAATATATATATATAGTATATATATATATATATATAATATATACAAAAAGATATATATTTAAATATATATATAATAATATAATATATATATATATATATATATATATGATATATATATATATATATAATATATATATATATACTAATATAGTATTATATATATATATATATATATATTATAGCTGTTGATGCCAGAACTTCTATGACATAGGAATTTTAACTTAATCAGGAAAAGCAATACCAGAGCCCTCCACATGAAAATCTTTAATCAAAATAACACAACGTTTCGGAAACTCTATTTCCATCATCAGGTGAAAACTATAAATATAATAATAAACATTAACAAATATCAAAATCAAAAACAGTCTTAAACAATAAATAATAATCTTAAAAATTACAAATTTGGATATATTTGAAACAATCAAATAAAATTAACTCGTACCATTTGCAAAAACTGGACTAAATTTAGAAATATAAGACGTCGCCTCTAAAACTCAAATGCGGCATCTAAAAAATAGAACAATAAATATAAATTTTAACTTAATTATTAGTATTTAAGGGTAACTAAAAACAAATGACAGGACCCACAGGTACATAAGCAACAACTTACCAGATGTAAACTGGTTATTTCGTACATAACATTCAGGATGAACTCAGGACAACATATCACTTCTAGAGCGAGCTGGCAATGGCATTTTGCAGTTTAAAGAACCAAATCACTATTAAATAGGGTTTATGTATAGATGAATAATGTTTTCCAAAATATGCAAGTTTGTTGGTGAATTACTTTGGGCCAGTATGCTGAAGTTCTTATAATTAAGGTGTGGTCTATGTGTGGAAATATCCCTGATGGATAATGGCCGCGGTGAATTCAACCATTTGCGTACAGATTTAGATCTTTCCTGTGTTCCACCGATCCTCACATAGATTGGCGCGAAGTGCTACCAATATAGACAGCAACAAGCACTTGTCACAAGAAAATTTTATAAATTATTAGGAACAAAGAGAACATCAGATACGGTTTTTATGTGTTGCAAAATGAACGGAAATTTTTACCTGAAGCAGAGAAAACTAAATTAATCATTCAACTTGGGGAAAATCCTCGTAGAAGGGAAGTTAGCTCTTTTCGTTGTTTTGTGAAATATGTTCATAAAAAGGAAGTTTAATATATAACTCAAAATCCTAGGTAACTCGTGTATAGTCACGGGACTAGATATGTAACACGAATTGAGAAAATCATTTATATACTTATAAACATAATTTAAGATGGAATAATTATTTTAAAGAAATCCAATAGTAATAAGAAAATAAATTCAAAATTAATAAGTTGAAACGTGGAACTAAGGTGATTAAGCGCCCTGTATAATAAAGTTTTTAATGCTATTTGCATTTATACTGAGATGGTATGTGGCTAAAAACAATTAATACTAGAACCTGAAAAGGGGGGATCTTCTTTCGGTATACACCACGGTAAGACAGGATTTGATTTTTTAAATTATTAGGATCCAAAACTGGCAAGGTTCCATCGAATCTCCTCTTCTCTGTACAAGGTAATATTATTTCAATTGGGAATTAATAATCAAAAAGAGGTAAACCCTTTATCTTTGTTTGAAAAAAGTAAAAAAGTATCATTCCATAAACACTTTTGTAGTTGCACTAAATTTCCAATTAATGTAATATTAACTTTACAAGAGAAGAGGAGGTCAATGGAACCTTGCCATTTTGGACGCTAATAATAAAAAATCATCCGTCTTTACCGTGGGTGTATACCGAAAGAAGATTTTTCAGGTCTAGGATTAAATTATTTTTTACCACATACCACTCAGTATTAGTAATGCAATAGCATTAAAACTTTATTATACAGGGGCTATCACCTTAGTTCCACGTTCCAACTGATGCATACGGAATTTTTAATATGATTTTCTTTAAAATAATTATTTTCCCATTAAATTAATTTATAGTAGATAAAATGGATCTCAAAGTGTACACATCTAGTCCTGTGACTTACACAATACCTAGAATGTGAGTTATATATTGAAACTTCCTTTTATGAACATATTTTCCACGCAACAACGAAAAGAGCTAACTTCCATTCTGCGAGACTTTTCCCCCAATTGAATATTAATTAGTTTTCTCTGCTTCCGTAAAATTTCCTCATTTTGCAACCCATAAATAACCGCTAAACCCTGTGTCTCTTTGTTCTCAATAATTTATACGGTTTTCTTGTGTACAGCTGTTATGCTGTCTATATTGGTAGCACTTCACGCCAATTCTATGTGAGGATTGACGAACATAGAGGTATCTCAACACGTACCAAAAACCTGGTTGAATTCACAGCCGCATTCATCACAGGATCATTCCCACACGATTAGACCACATCCTAATTATAATAATTCAGCATACCAGCAATACGGCCCAAAAGTATTTCACCAACCAACTTGCATATTTTGGAAACATTATTCATCTATAACACTAAACCCTCTTTAAATAGTGATTCTGGTCCTTTTAAAATGGCAATTGTTTTGACTTCAACGTTCTAGAAGTCAAGTTGATCCTGATTCAATCCTGAATGTTATCGTACGAATAAACAAGTTTACATCTGGAAGTTTTGCTTATGTACCTTGGGTCCCTGTCATTTGTTTTAAGTTACCCTTATAACATACTAATATTAATTTAATACTTATATTTCTTGTTCTATTTTTAGCCCACATTGCCGCATTTGCAGTTTTGGAGGCGACGTTCTTATATTTCTAAACCTAGTCAAATTTTTTGCAAATGGTACGAGTTAATTTAATTTGATTGTTTCAAATATATCCATTTGTAATTTTTAATATTATTTATTGTTAATGACTGTTTTTTTAAATATTTTTTGTTAATGTTTTATTTATTATTATAGTTTTCAAACCTGATGATGGAAACAGTATATTTTTCCGAAACGTTGTGTTATTTGATTAAAAGATTTTTCATATGGATGGCTCTGGTAATTGCTTTTCCTGACATTAGTATATATATATATATAATTATATATATATATATATTAAATATATACTTATTATATATAATATAATATATATATAGTAATAATATATATATATATACCGTATATACATATATATATATATATATAATATATATATATATATATATATATACTATAATATATACTTATATATATTTATATATATATATATAAATATATATATATAATATATAATATATATATATATTATATAATATATAACTATATATTATATATATATAAATCTATAATTTGTATGTGTGGTGCAGTGGCACATTTGAAATGTTTCTATAATGATAATAATAATAATAATATTAATAATAATGAATAATAATAATAATATAATAATAATAAAAATAATAATCAATAAAATTTATAATAATATTAATAATAATAATAAATGATAAAATAATAATAATGGAGAGTGGAGTGGAGTGGAGAGGAGTGAATAATAAATAATTATTACTAATAATAATAAAACAATAATATAAAACTGATGCTTGAAATTTTGAATTTTCCACACTTTCTGACCTTTTTTATGAGCCATAAATATATTATAGTATATATATATTATAATATAATTTAGTATTATATATATATATAAATATGGTCATATATGATATATAATTATTATATATATATAGATTAGTATGATATATATATATATATAGTTATAATATATACGATACATATATAAATATATAAAACCTATATATATTAACATATAATATATATATATTATATATATATATATTATATATAATATATGTATATAATAGATATAATATAAAATATAATATAATATAATAATATATCTATATATATATATAATTATTTATAATAGTATATATTATATATATATACTATATACTATATATATAATTTATATATAATATTTCTATATAAATTATATATATATAGTAATATAGTTATAATAGTAATATATATATTTATTATATAATATATATTATAATTATATAATAGCTAATATATATATATATTTAAGTGTATATATATGATATATATATATATAATATATATATATATAATATATATATATATATATAATTATATATATAATATATATATATTAATACTATAGTATAATATAATATATATAATAATTAGTATAGTATATATATATATATAGTACTATATATATATTACTTATATGTAATACTGTATATATATATATTAATAGAATATAATATATATAGTGAACTATATAGGATATATAGTACTAATATAAAGTATAATATATATATTAATATAGTATATATTATATTTTATATATATATTATATATATAATATCTTAAATCATGTTAAAATCGCTTTTAAGTTCATTTATTCAATTTGATCTGTGGTTCTTAGCGAAGGTCCGAAGGTAAAAGAGGTTCCAAAATCGATGTTCTTTCTTCTTGCTTTTCTGAAATTGATCCGAGATTTCACTCTATTAGAATAAATAAAATGAGTGTGAGCGTGTCCCTGTAAATCAAAGGGTCGTCATTCTCTTCAAACTAGGGTTGATCAAATACAGCATTTTTACCCTTCGCACAGCACTAACTTTTTTTTTTTTTTTTTTTTTTACAGTTTATTACCACCTCTCACGGGCAAAGCCCTATTCAAGCCATGATGCACTGCACCGCACCACACGAAAATGAGTGTACTACTCAGTTCACCGGTTCATCGGCTTACCTTAGTTCAAACTTTAAACCGCCTGGGTGAAAGATCTTTCAGATCAATTAATGAGCGAATGATGATTAAACAGACAAATTGCGAGACTACCTCACTATACGTTGGAAAATTCCAAAACACAGAATTAAAAAAAAACACAGATAAAGTTTAACCATGATATTAATATATTTTTCAATGGCAATAGTGATATAAATTAAGGTTACATTGGCCAAATTACATAGATATTTATTTCATGACGGATATATATATATATATATATATATATATAAAATATATAGTATAGTAATATAAAATATAAATATGTATATATATAAGATATAATATATATATTATATATATATATATATATTTATATATATATAAATATATCATATATATATATATATATATATATATATATATATATATTAATAATATAGTATTATAGTATATATATATATATGATGAATGCAAGAAGCAGAGTTCAAAACAATTTAAATATCTAAAATTTAGAACCTTTTGGGAAATTATACCTCCAGCTCCCAAGGGCTACAAAGAATAACAAAATATGATTTATTTTCTACTACATAATAGCTTATGTTTATTTATATGTAGGTACATATGTTCCTCAGTATTAACTTTAATAATAAGACAAATAATTATAAGATGGGATAACATGCAAATAGCACCATCCCCCCATCACCCCACTTCGAGAATGGAAATACCCCCTCACCCACCACCTCACTTCGAGCATGCAAATGGCGCCCTCTCCACTACCCCACTCCGATCATGCAAATAGCACCCTCCCCCACCACCCCACTCCGAACTCTAGCATTTGAGAGCTGCTAATAAAAAAAATAATAATAAAAAATGAAACCTATCACCAGTTTAAAGTCTCTAATTTGAAAATAATCTCTCAAGCAAACTAATCGACATATAATTTTAACGTGGAATTGCTCCACATAGAAATTTTCTTCCATCCGGAACACATATAACAGTGTATATAAAAATTTTCATCTGGAACCCTTCAGTACTCCCAACACTGTCATGCATTTAAAACCAGACCAGCCGATCAGTAAATTTTTTATTAGCTATTACTTGTTCTCCGGCTCCGGCTCCAGCTCCAGCTCCATTCAAAATTAGCGGCTCCGCAGCCCTGTTGAAACCTGCATATGGGTTCAAAACACGTGACAGGGTTAAGAAGTTTAATAGTAAAAAGTGTAAGGTTCTTCACCTAGGTTACTCAAATCAAAGTTTTAACAACATATGAATGGGGGATTGGCTTGAGTCTGTGGACGATTTAAAATGAAAAGATTTAAGGTTGTGATTAGATTTACTAATATTAAGAAAGTAGCTAATCCGTGTTTGGAAGCTAGAAATAATAGCTAATAAGTGAGCGGCATGAATAAATCACAACGTTGTTTACAAGAGGAAGTTATAAGTAAACGTATAAAGCTATGTTAGGCAGTATAGTGCACAAGTTTGGGGCCCTTATTTAAAAAAAGACTTAGATATGCTAGA
>JABUQX010096857.1:12500-16433 GCA_015478945.1 Trachelipus rathkii
TCTATTAAGCAACTTTCTAGAGATCTGTCTTCCTTGAATATCGCAATGCCCGTGAGATGCTAAAGTATTAAAGAATTAAAGTATTACAATTTATATTTATATGTCATTCGTTCATTATTATCAATATATCCATACAACTCTGCATAATAGAATTCTTCTACTCTGTTTATGAGTTAACTTTGTTAATGTTTTATTTTTTTTTGAGGGAGGGGGGCTGATAGATATTGATTCTAATATCTGTTGTTTTATCTTTTATGAGTGATTTATTATTTTCGATTGTGTAATTGATTTGTTCGTTAAATGCTCTTGTAACTTATTTATGGGGTATGTTCCTAACTTTTTCAGTTATATAACATTTCCACCTTTAGCCATGTTCATTCAAGTTTTTTTTGTTTTGTTTATTTCTAATCTAAATTCATGTATATATTCTCTTTTCTTTTCAGTTCTCTCAAGATTTGTTCTTTCCCGTTTTAAATTCTTATTTTAATTTGTGCTCCCATCGATTCTGGATCGCTTCCTTTGAAAGATTTAGGTCAGATAGGACCTTCAATAGTGAAAGAAGAAGCAGTTAGTTGTTATTTTCAGGGAAGAAGTTGTTAAAGTTGTTGTGAAGTTAAAGAAAGTTAAAGAAGTTGATGGAAGAAAGTTAGTTGCTTTGAAGCGAAGAAGAAGTTAGTTGAAGTTCAATAAATTCGTGTTGCAATTTTGATTCCTCCACTTTTGTAATAAAGATGCCCTCGATTTCTATTCCATAGGCCTTGTTTTTAACTAGATTTTGTCTGAAGCCCATTGGTAGCTAGAGCTCCTCAAACACTGGCCAAATCGTGTGTTGTACTCTCTCCTGGATCTCTCCACTTTGGCCAACACTGATTTTGCTTCCAGCACTTCGGAGCCAGTGCTGGTTAAGTACTGAGCAACCTTCAGCTCTCGGCCTCTCTGAGGCCACTTTCGGAAGTTTGTATACCTAAGCTGAATAATGGAAAATTGAAATTGTATATTTAATTTTCCCAAGTTTCAAGCAACTATTTTTGTCGATGCATATTATTCCTTCTATTTTATGATTGTTTCTCAAATGTAATTAATAGAAATTTTTATATCTCTTTCTTAGCATTCTATTATTTCTTACATAACAGTATATGTTTATTTTTTTCTATTTATTGTATTTAATCTTTTCTTCCTTTCCTCACACACATTCCCACGATATTCCAATTAATCCTCTTCGCTCATTAGTTCAACTACTTTCCCCTTTGCAGAAAGAGTTTTGTAATCGAACTTTTTCAATTTCATTTAAAAGGAGCGGCCATATATAATTCGTTAATATATATATATATATATATATATATATATATATATATATATATATATATATATATATATATATATATATATATATATATATATATATATATATATCTCTCAATATATATAAAATTATATATAAATATATATATATATATATATATATATATATATATATATATATATATATAGATTAAAAAAAAGTGTAGTGCTAAAGGGGTACATACATATTTATATATATATATATATATATATATATATATATATATATTAGGGTGTCCCATGCTTCAAAAATTAAAAAAAATCGTATCCCCTTTAATTAATTCCACTTGGTGAAAGTAAAACCAGGCGAAATTTCATAGGATGGACCTCCTCATCAACCCTGTTGATTTGAGCCTATGTGAACAAGCACTGATCATTTTAGAATTTAAGAATTGAGTGTAAATTCTTTTTATTTACTAAGCTCCTCCTACATCCATTATTGAAATAACTACAAACTTAAAAAATAAACAGATGAAACATGTATTTAAAAACTTTAAATTTAGTTTTTCCATAATTCATATAAATTCGTGGCCAAAGTGCAAATTACCTATAAATTTCCATTTCTATATCATGTAAATGGCAAAAGTGGAATATTCATCCGATCAACCTGAAATTTTCATAGCATGCATAATATGGTAGGATTTTCCATTTTGACCAATATTAATAATATTAATATTAATAAGCCTACAAAGTTTCATTATTGGATATTCTACGGTTGAATTTTATGACCAAAAATAGGGAACACAAAAATTGAAATGTCCTCACAGCATTCAACAGCATAGTAACAAATGGTTTGAGGACACAATTAATTAAAATACAAGAATAAAATTTATGATACTTGCATTTTCTTTTGAAGGAGTGGAACAAACTGAGAAAGCACATGCATTACAAAATTTGATTTTTTGGGGACACCCTTATATACCATGTATATATATATATATATATATATATATATGCATATATATATATATATATATATATATATATATGGTGGTGCAGTGCAAAGCGGCGACCTCACGGCATAGGACCTATGCTGGTGCGGCATGCGGTGCCCTCTCTGTGCACAGCGCCTGGTGATCCGGACGGAGGAAGCAAACCCTGGTCCTGCCTCCTATGACCTGCTCACCTCACCTGACTGAGTCAAGATATAGTGAGCATATAAGAGAGAGATACATATATATATATATATATATATATATATATATATATATATATGAAAGTATAAAATGGCACCAAAAAAAAGCAACACACTTGGTAGGCAGGAGTTTGAGACATATATATATATATATATATATATGCATATATATATAGAAAGAGGAGGAAAAGGCATATGCAGGTGTGTGGTATATATATATAGCTATGAAAACATCAAAAACATATTTAAATGCATTATAATGTACCTATTTTGTGTATGAAAAGCTGAGCCATTATATTACACCAACATTTAATTTAAATCACATCCAATTGAGGTAATTCTTAGTCTATCATTTTTTAAAATAGAGCTGTCGTTTTATAGATGTTTTAAGCGTTTTTCTTTTTTAATATAAATCTACACTTACTCCATTATGCATTACTCTGTTTTATTTTATGTATATAATGTTAAATACCACTTAAATAAAGTTATATAAAATTAATATTCAATATCAGATCAATCAGACTCATTCGATACAAAAAATTTTCAAAGAAACTGCCACAAGCCACATATTTCGTGTACCATATTTTAAGATCGAGAACGAAAGGCTTCTTCATATAGTATATCATCGATTATTTATCGATTATTATAGGTAGGACAGACTAGTCCGCTCCTTTATAAGTTGACGATGAAAATGACGTCATTCGTCCGCCTGGGGTAAATAATTTTACTATTAAGATCAGAGTAGGAGCGAGAATTTCTAAATGAATTCAATAATTATTATAGCTATTATTATTGTGGTTGTTTTTCTTTTAATTTATGATGCAAAATAGCTTCTTTTTTTAACTTTTATACAGTGGTTTTAGAAACTGCAAGTACAAGTACAAGTACAAGTACTCCAAAAAATGTACTTAAGTACAAGTACTTGTACTTGAACCCAAGCCTGATATATATATATATATATATATATATATATATATATATATATATATATATAAAAATATTTATATAAATATATATATATATATATATAAATATAAATATATAAAAAAGAAATATATATATATATATATATATATAGAAAGTATATATATATCTATGGATATATAGAGGATATATGAGAGAGGGAGAAAGAGCAAAGTTGGAATGTAAAATTGAAGAAATTGAAGATGAAATGTTCATAAACTTTATTTATATAATGATAAATAAAATTAAATATAAAATAAAATGAAGTAGAAGAGAGAAAATGTGTGTATATATATATATATATGAAAGAGGAGTGTGAGAAGAGAGAGTGATAATTATATATATATATATATATATATATATATATAGGAAAGAGAGAGAGTATATATATATATGATATAATTAGGGAGTTTGACAGTGGATATGGAATGGAATGGAATAATGGATGGAATGGAGTGGATGGATGAGAGAGAGAGAGGAAGAAATAAGGAAGA
>JABUQX010096858.1:0-7500 GCA_015478945.1 Trachelipus rathkii
CGTGCGCCACTTTAACAATAATAATATTAATAATAATAATAATAATAATAATAATAATAACCTTTAGACTTGTTTTGTTGAAGTTTGTGTGTGTTGTTGTGGTAGTTTTTACACGAACGTAACTTAGTTTGATATGAAACAACACACTCCTTTCCATGTTTCTACAATAACTTAACTTGCGGTATATAATACTACAAAATTAAATAAGTGGTAAAACAACTTTTAATTAGCTTATATGTAAAAAAGCAATATACCCTCAAGAATTTTTCTGTACATTCATTTAATCAATTATTGCAATCGTTATATTAATAATAGAGCTTCACAGTCACAAGAAAATAAATTACATTATTAAGAAGCAAGTTATAAATACATATGTTTATCAAAAAACTCGCACCATTAAAAATATTAAAAAAAAGTTTAAATCTATGTAAACTATCTAAACTAATAACCTTTACTTATCGTATATATAGTTTAAATCTATTTGTAAACTAACTAAACTCAACATAACCTATACTTAACGTGTATATAATGTAATTTATTTTTATATTTATAATTTATTTCGCTTTGCATTGTTTAAAAAAATGCGCTTTGCAGACTTTATTCGATTGCGTAGATTTTTAAAAAAAATTTACTTGAGCTTAACTGTAGGCAGATAACAGACATGACCCATTTTTTCTCTTATTTTTAGGGCAAATTAAAGTATTCAGTAATTCTTTCTCTTGTTATTTTAAAATCGAATTTTAGAATTTTTAAAAGTAATTTGATATAAATTTTTTTCACATCTATTGTAATTGTTAATGAAATTACATATTTATAATATTTGTCATTTATCTTGATAAATCTACTAAATAGCTTTTAAAATTATTTTTTAATATTCTGTTAATGAAACATGGATCGTGGTGGAAGATGATAATTTAGTTGAGACTTTGAGAATTTGTGGCAAAAGTTAAATTAACCTCTAAATTAACCATTTAAAAACTGTGTATAGTAGAAATGGTAGTTGCTAAAATTAATCATATTTGATCTAATGGAAGCCCTTACAACTTTTATATCATAGTAGGTGTCATTGATTTCAAATTTATTATTAATATTACAGATTTAAATCTGAAATCTTCAGATTTAAAATAGTAATTTGTATGATGAAAAGAAAATGAAATCGGAGTACATACAGATTACCATAATGGACAGTTATATGTCTAAAAAAAAATAGATTATTCCATTCCTACCCCTTTCAAAATCTGTTATATTTAAACCCATTAACAGTTTACTGAACTATTTATGGGAAAGTTTTGATAGTTCAAACGAACTGACCTCAAATGGTATAAGTATAAAAAGTGACCTTTTTTTTCAGTGGGAGTCGTATCATTTAAAGGAATTTGAGATAAAGAGTATTGTTATCAGTTGAGAAAAGTGAATCTCTACAGGTCAGGTCTTTCTCTCTCGAATATGTATTAGAGATATTGTCTATAATCAAATAAATTCTTATCTTATCGTAGGATCAAGGCGATGTACGATGAGATATTTTCGTCATAAGACGGTTGTTGCTGATAAGTGACACAATTTTATATTATAAACAATCAGTTGTAGAAGTTAATTAATTTATATGTACTTACCATAATAATAACAACATGTTTATGCTTATGAATGTTTTTTTTTGTCGATCGTGACTAATGTGTTATAACAAAATAACACATAGGCGTAAGCGTCATTTACATTTTAAAGAATACCACACACGCTCGCGCGCACATACACCACATTAAATGATTAGAATGGCAACATTGCTAGTAGGGTATGAGCCGTAAATGGAAGTCTTAACTGATTTGGTATGTGTTAGTTTATGTTATAACACATTGTTGATAATCCACAAACTAAACTTTATAGACTGTAATAAAAAAAAATGCTTACTTGGCGAAGTGTTATATAAAATGATTCAGGTTCAAAGAGGAACTCGAGTTACCCAGGTATCCAGGTTACCCAAGATACCCAGATTTAAGTGTAAAAGAAAGAAAACAAGATGATGTTTTTTTTTACTATTTTGTTACTCAAAAAATGTGGAAAATCTATAGAAAATTGGGTGGTGAATATAAACTGCAAATGTCAAAATAATATTAAGGTTTATAGTTATTCAATTTTTTTTTGAATTAGATAATCAGTAAAAGTATTGTTATATATATAAATATATATATATATATATATATATATATATATATATATATATATATATATATATATATATATATATATATATATATATATATATATATATAAATATATATATATAAATACTTTGCTATAACATATATAGATATAACCTTATTAATATATATATATATATACATATATATATTTAACATATATAATAACATATACTATATATATATACTTAACCTTAAACCCGTGTAACAACTTATATATGTATATAAATATATATATATATATATTTAAGGGTTCTTAATTTGAAAATAGAACTATGGGGTCGCGAAGTTGATCGTCCTGTTAATTTTGGGTCTCTCAGAAAAGGCTAAGAACCACTAACAATATACCGCATCACACTGGTGCGATGGGTGGTGGTGTGCTCATTTTGGTGCGGTGCGATGGGTGGGTGTGCTCGTAACTGCGATGTAATTTCAATGTCCCAATGCGGTGCGATGCGTGGGTTGCATTGAATTATAGCGGTGCGGTGCAGTGCGGTGCGAATAATTTCGGTGCTCGCCTCGACCAACCCTAAAATATACCAATAATAGATTTAGGTTGACTTTGTTTGGTTGTTTGTACTAAATTTAGAGTAATGGAAATAATTATTGCAAAGTAATGCCTTAATGACTTAATTGTGTCAGAGAGAGAGAGAGAGAGAGAGAGAGGGAAGAGAGAGAGAGAGAGAGAGAGAGAGAGAGAGAGAGAGAGAGAGAGAGAGAGAGAGAGAGAGAGAGAGAGAGAGAGAGAGAGAGAGAGAGAGAGAGAGAGAGAGAGAGAGAGAGCTTTGTATAAGATACATTTTATGCCGGCTCCGACTCCAGCACCGGATCCGCAATTTTTAAAAATTCGAATATCAATCGAGGGTTTTACTATTTTTTAAAGGTTTCATTTAAAATTTTATTATTATTATTATTATTATTATTATTATTATTATTATTATTATTATTATTATTATTATTATTATTTCGTCGGGAGAAAAAGGTTATGAATTTATATTTTTTATTTGTTAGTTTAACTTCTGAATTAAGCTTGAATTTGATACAAGATTAGTTCTGAGGTAAATTTCAACCTCCCCGCCCCCTAATTACCTTTATGAACCCCACTCTCCTTTTCTTTGGTCACCTGACTTACCCCCGCCATCCCCCAACCCAAGCTATTAAAGGTCATGAATAATGTAATCATTGAATTAATGGAGGGCTTACTTACACCCTTATTGTTTTATCGAATATAAGTGTAACAATATACATATAAATATTGTTAGTTCCTTAAAAATAATGTAATCTAAAATATGTTCAATTGTATTGCAGAAATGAATATTCAAAAACGTTTGTATTTAATAATAAAAATAATAATAATAATAATTAATAATATCCTCTCTCTCTCTCTCTCTCTCTCTCTCTCTCAACAAAAAAATTAATAATATTCTCTCTCTCTCTCTCTCTCTCTCTCTCTCTCTCTCTCTCTCTCTCTCTCTCTCTCTCTCTCTCTCTCTCTCTCTCTCTCTCTCTCTCTCTCTCTCTCTCTCTCTCTCTCTCTCAAATCAGTATAATTAAAAGCAAAATTGTTTTCCTAGAATATTTGTGTTATATATTTATATATATATATATATGCTTATCTGCCTGAACTTCTATTTATATAGCAATTTTTAAAACATTTTATATTATATAATATATTTACTCTTATATATATATATCAGTTTATATAACAATAATATTATCTATATAACAACTAACATAACATATATATATATATATATATATATATAGAGAATAAATTATATATATATATATATATATATATATATATATATATATATATATTTTTTATATATATATATATATATGGTTATATTTTACCTATTGATTTGAAAATGCTGAGCCACGTACGTTTGACCTTTCAATGCCAGGTCATCTAAAGGTTGCATATAAATAATATATTATAATAATAATAATAATAATAATAATAATAATAATAATAATAATAATAATAATAATAATATAAATAATAATAATAATATAAATAATAATAATAATAATAATAATAATATAATAATAAATTGTAATAGATATTATTAACAAATAATAACTTAATGATAGATAGTGTGTGTGTGTGTGTGTGTATGTATGTATTATTATTATTATTATTATTATTATTAGTAGTAGTAGTAGTAGTAGTAGTAGTAGTAGTAGTGGGAGTATTAGTTGAATTGACGTGCCTATGAATAAAATTTTGGTAATAAATAAAGTATAGGAATTTTTATAATTCAAAATTTTAAAATTTTGCGTGTGTATGATATATATATATATATATATATATATATATAAACCTTATATATATATATATATATATATATATATATATATCTTATATACTATATATATATATATATATATATAACATATAACTATCTAAATATTGATTTCTCAATGATATTTGTATCCGATATAAGAAGTGGTGAGCTGCCAAAATTTTAACAATCGGTTCTTTGATCAGTCAAAAAGAGTTAAAACCAGAGTCCCTTTTTATATACATAACTGGCTCCATTTACACTGATATATATATATATATATATATATATATATATATATATACTTCTTACTTTATACTATATATATAGCAACCTTATATATATATATATATACGGTATATACCACGACTATATATATATATATATATATATATATATATATATGCTGCTGCTCTGCTGCTCTTATATATATATATATATACTGTAACTTTTCCTTCTTCTCTTTTTTTCTTTCTTTGCTAATATATATGGTATATTCTTTATATGTAATATGTAGCCAATAACCATATATGTGGTATATAATATTAACATGTGTTAATAATAATATATATATATACACCTAACTATATGAGAATGATTATATATATGTATATGTATCACAAATATCACAATAATAATAACAATAGCAACAACAATATAACAATAACCAATAGCCCAGCCAGCCTGCATAGCTATGCTGTATAACCCAATATATATATTTGTATATATAAATATGCTTAATATATATATAACCAATATATATATATGTATATATATATCTTCTCTTTGCCATATATCTAACTATATATATATATATATATATATTTATATATATATAACCTTATAGCCCAACATATGCTAACAACCTTAACATGTATATATATTTGCTATATATATGTATCTTAATAATAACATATAACTACCTGCTAACTATATATATATATACATATATGTATATGATTATATATATATAGCAATAATAATAGCCAATAACATATAACCATAACCAACCCAATAACTATTGTATACAACTCTTCTTTAACAACGCTCCATATAATAATATATATATGTATTAACCATTATGTATACGATATATAATAATATATATATAATAATAGCATATATATATATATATATATATATATATATATGTAACTTAATAATATATATGTATATTCCAACTTAATATGTATATATATATATATATATAACAACAACAATATATATGATTTGCTCTTGAAAGTATACATAACCTTATATATAACCTTATATATATATATATATAGTCATATATATTATACTACTATACATCTGCTAATATATATATATATATATATAAGGAGACCTTATTTCCAGTAATCGCTGATATCTTTCATTTGTATTATAAACTCTTGAAAATGTTAAAATATTTTTTATTACTTTTTATATTTTGGCTGTTGAGGCTTTGTTGGTTTTAGGTCCTTTCTGAGGTATTTGTTGAGAGATTTTTTAAAAAAAGGTCGAAGAATTTCTTTTCACCTTTCTTCCTCTTATAACTTGCCAGTGTCCCTCCCTCCTTTCAGTGAGTGGTTCCTTCACGGATCTATGCATTATTTATTAGGCCTGTAAAGAAAGGCCTATTGAGTTAGGTTACATACATTGAATTTTTCTTCTTTCTTTTTTTTTTCATATATGTCTCCTCTATGAAAACCCTTTCATTGCCTCCAGTTTTGATTTTTTTTTTTACTTCTCCATTTGACCGCTTTCGATCTCCTTCGCCTATCTTGGAGTTTTCACACACATTCAAATACAGTTGCATTGACCAGCGCAAGAGAAGACTTCTTCTTGACCAGCTTTTTTTTGTTCGATGACCATGCACTGCCTGTGTGAGAAATATTTGGAGGCTGCATTACTTCCCGGCCTATTTGACCAGCCTTTGGTGGACAAAAGTGCATTTTTGGAATGTATTTTTTTTCTTCCTTCATCTTTTCAATATTTGAATCTGTTCTTTCTCTTGCATGTTGAATAGGCATCAGAAAAGCTAGTCCATTTTTTTTCTCTAACTGACCATTGCTTTATTTTGTGTGACCAAACTGGCCTATTGAAGTGACCAGGAATGGTAAAATAGGGTAAGATAGGGTACGTCTATAAGCCTTTTTTACGCATAGAAATATTTCTCTTTTCGTTATAATCTTTCTTGTTTTTTTTTTTCAAAAATTCGCCTTCCAACCTAGAAAGGCGATGGTCAAATTCTTCCTTGAATTGGAAAGAGAGATTTCTGTTGTATGTTTTCCTGCTTGATAACCCTTGCGTTGCATTCTGAGTGACAGGAAAGGGACGGGGGGGTGAAGAAGGCCAAATCTTGTTTTATATTATTATTATTATTATTATTATTATTATTATTATTATTATTATTATTATTATTATTATTATTATTATTATTATTATTATTATTATTATTATTATTATTATTGTCGGAACAAAATTTGGGCTAACTAACAAAATTTTCTTCTTAAGCTAGGTAGATTATGCAAAACTATATTATTATTATTATTTATTATAATATTATATATATATATATATATTATATATTATTTTATATATATATATAATATATATATATATAATATTATTATATATAATATATATTATTATAATTATATAATATATATATTATATATATAATAATATTATATATATATATATATATATATATATATATATATATATATATATATATATATATATATATATATATATATATATTATATATTTATATATATATATATATTAATATTAATATTAATATTAATAATAATAATAATAATAATAATAATAATAATAATATTGGTTACAAGAAATAATAATTCTTCTTTTTTTTTCTTGATTTTATTCAGACTTCTATATTAAATATTTTACCCTTAAAATAAATATTTAAGGCCTATTTATTCGTCAGAAATGGGGAAAAAATGTCGTTGTTGGGGTCTTTTATTTCTCTTATTTTTTATTTCCCTCGATTTGTGCAATCAGCGACCATA
>JABUQX010096858.1:30000-31746 GCA_015478945.1 Trachelipus rathkii
TAATATCTATACAGTAATATATTATATATATATATACTATATATATACTATTATATACTATATAATATCATTAAGGTTGATTTGAAATTACGCAAAGTGCATGGCAAATTATTAATTTTCTTTTGTAAAGTGTATTCATTATTATATTTATATATGTTTTTTTTTTTTTTATAATCCTATGGGATTTTTAACAAATTTAAATTAATATATAGCAACATAAATAATATCATATATAATTATATATATATACTATATATAATTTTTATATACCTATATATAATATTAACTATTCATATAATATATTATATATATTTAATGGGATTCCCTTTGGAGTTTTTTTAAGTTAAGTTTTGATATATTAAAATTCGCTATGGCGGATACGAGATTCCAAGAAGCTAACATCTTCCTCAATAACTAGTGTGTGTATAATGTTTATATATGTATCATGTAATGTATGTGTGTGTATACCCATGAGTAAAAAATGAGCTGAGACGTTCTTATATTAGTTTTTTGAAACCTTGAAAGGGGTATAAAATAGGGTCATTGGTTCCATTCACATAGGTCGCTGTTCTTTATCAGCGTCCTCTTAATCATGTTTTTGAATATATTATATATATATATATTAATATTATATATATATTATATATAATATAATATATATATATACTATATATATTATTATATATATTATAATATATAATACTATTATATTTTATTATATATATATATCAAAAGCGTTCTGTATGGAAGCAAGGGCAGCACGCTTCCCTAGTAATAAAAGATAATTTCAAAATTGAAATTATTCATCTTAAAGCAATTACATTATTATTTACAAATTAATAATTGTATTTTTATCATATACTATTGATTGTTAATCACATAAATAGTATTGAATACGATGTATTGTTTACCATTCGTTGGTCAGTTACGATTTTGGTGAGAGAGAGAGAGAGAGAGAGAGAGAAGAGAAGAGAGAGAGAGAGAGAAGAGAGAGAGAGAGAGAGAGAGAGGAGAAGAGAGCGAGAGAGAGAGAGAAGAAGAGAAGGGAGGAGAGAGAGAGGAGAGAGAGGAGAGAGGAGAGAGAGAGAGAAGAGGGAGAGAGAGAGAGAGAAGAGAGAGAGTGTTGAGAGAGAAGCATTGGGGTTGACTCATGTCTATTAATGAAATTTCACTTAAAAGCAATCTATTTCCGCTAAATTACATCCTTTTTTTTCTTTCTATTTTAACATAAATTATTAAATTAGCTTCTTGCTATTCGCAAGCACATTATTCATTCGCACTTAATTACGAATATTATTAAAGAAATAAACATCTTTAAACATATTTTACTTATATTCTTTACTTTAGAAAATAAACTAATGTTAAAATCAGCTCTCAAAGGAATCTTTTTGGGCCTTTTACTTCTCAGGTCTGTGTGACGTCATGACTGAAGAATTTTATTTTTTGCACATTGAAGAATCAAAGGAAAGTTCAATCGAGAATAATATGACTTTAATAATTATATGTTTTAATTTTAATAAATTTGGAATAAATATTCAAATTTAATTTATTTCTACTATACAATAATTAAAGTGAACGAGTTTTAAAAATAAATAGTATACTAGAGAATATCAATATGAGCGAAGTACATTTTTGAAATTTATAATATATTACATATATATATATATTATATAATAATATAATATATATATTATAATAATACTATTATATATATATATATATATATATATATATTATATATATTTA
>JABUQX010096859.1:0-2500 GCA_015478945.1 Trachelipus rathkii
TCCTATATTTCAAAAAGACTCGCGAATTAATTTAAATTCGAAAAATGTAACGAGAGAGAGAGAGAGAGAGAGAGAGAGAGAGAGAGAGAGAGAGAGAGAGAGAGAGAGAGAGAGAGAGAGAGAGAGAGAAAAGATGCGTGTTTTAATACAGAGGATGCTACCTTTGAATACGGTATGTGTTATGAGAGAGAGAGAGAGAGAGAGAGAGAGAGAGAGAGAGAGAGAGAGAGAGAGAGAGAGATCCATGTTTTAATGCAGAGGATTCTATATATATATATATATATATATATATGTAGGTGTGTGTGTGTGAGAGAGAGAGAGAGAGAGAGAGAGAGAGAGAGAGAGAGAGAGAGAGAGAGAGAGAGAGAGAGAGAGAGAAGAGATGCGTGTTTTAATGCAGAGGATGGTACCTTTGAATAAGGTGTGTGTTATGATTAAGTAAAGTATTATCGATTAATATCAATTTTCTTTTCGAAAAACTGTACGGTGCTAGACTT
The DNA here is from genome assembly GCA_015478945.1 of Trachelipus rathkii. Lineage (NCBI taxonomy): Eukaryota > Metazoa > Arthropoda > Malacostraca > Isopoda > Trachelipodidae > Trachelipus > Trachelipus rathkii. Next base: position 498 of record JABUQX010096859.1, read on the forward strand.
CTGGGACACCCTGTATATATATATATATATATAAGTTAAATAGAAGAAGATAAATATATGCTTTATTATTATATATATATATATTATATATTATTTCATTATATTAAATGTATATACATATACATATATAGCTAAGGGATATATTAAAGATATATTATTATTAATATTATATTATACATTATATATACATATATATATATCTGTGCCTATATATATATCCTAGATATATATATATATATATATATGTGTGTGTGTGTGTGTGTGTGTGTGTGTGTGTGTTAGTGTGTGTGTGTGTGTGTGTGTGTGTGTGTGACAAAATATGAGGAAGGGGTAGAATTAACTATCATATATTACAATATCGAGGTTGAAAGCAATTTATTATTATTATTATTATTATTATTATTATTATTATTATTATTATTATTATTATTATTAGTATTATTATTATTATTATTATTATTATTATTATTATTATTATTTTTATTATTATTATTATTATTATTATTATTATTATTATTATTATTATTATTATTATTATTATTATTATTATTATTATTATTATTATTATTATTATTATTATTATTATTTTTATTATTATTATTATTAATATTATTATTATTATTATTATTATTATTATTATTAGTAGTAGTAGTAGTAGTAGTAGTAGTAGTTTAAGTTGAATGATTAATTTTATAAAAAATTTTAAAAATATTTTAAATCTTTGATCAGTGAGAAAGAAGTAAAGAAGCTTTTTGTTTTGCGTCCTTTGAAATCCTTACTTTGAAATATGCAGAAGCAGGAGGAAGAAGCGACGGTGGCGCTGGCCTTTTACTCCGGCGTTCGACTCCGGCGGTGACAGCGGTCGTATTGTTGTTGTTGTTGTTGTTTAGGCCCTTCTCACGTTGCATTCAACAAGTGCCTGACTCTCAGTTTCATAGCAGAGATTACATATGTGTGTGGGGATAAATGTATATAAATAAAGCATTTGTAAATAAATTTGTGTATATGTTATTTTATATATATATATATATATATATATATAGGGATATATAAAAGAAGATGCTGGTTGGAGCATATATAGGTTGTTGATACATACATACAAGGCTATTGCTGTTGGTTATTGTTACATATAGCGTTATTAGCAAACATATATATATTATTATTATTGTTATGCCATATTATTATTGGTTGGTTATTATTATTACATACATATTATTATATATAATATTATTATTGTTATATATTATACATATTATTACTATGCTGGCTGTATTATTATACAGCTAGAATAAACGATACATATAAGGTTACATGCAGCTAGAAGACTTGCTTAACTGCCCTTCTAGCCATAGATAGTAATAAGGAATCAAGAATATATATATATATATATATATATATATATATATATATATAAAATATTCACAGTATACTTTTATGAATTTTAAATGTATGTATATTAAAATGTTTCAACTTTGATTTCGTATTAGGTATGAGATAAAAGTATTAAAAAGTATTTATGAATTCGTACATCGAGTGTTTATGTACATATTTGCACATTGTGTGATTGTGTACAAATTTCCGTGTATACATTCTATATTTAAAAGCTCCAGCAATCTGAGGATCAATATATTAGGAGAGGATAAAACTGTGCAAATTGATGTATATATTCATGTATGTATATATTCATGTATGTGTTTTAATTTCTATATACATTATGTATGTGCTTATGTATCTGTGTATGTATATTATGTATGTATAAATGTCAGCATATTTGTGATAAATAAAACTGATGAAATTTGTTATGTAAATTAATGTATGCATTTATGTACTTAAAAGTATGTATGTATGTACGTACGTACGTAAATACATACTCGATTAAAATGGTGAATTTGTTTGTAAATTGATGTATACCTGTATTTAAAAGCTTATTTATGTGATTAAATGATTAAAACATAGTAAATTTGTACTTAAATTGTCGTATTCATACTGTAGGTGTTTAAAAC
>JABUQX010096859.1:5000-10628 GCA_015478945.1 Trachelipus rathkii
ATTAGAACGCCATTAATGACTACTATAGTAAAGTTTATTTTACCCCCGTCATGTAATTTTCAGCAGATTTCCAATATGCTATAATGTCTTCATCCTCATCAACCATTTTCGTCTGTTTCTATTTTCTTCCTCTTTCTTCTCTTTCAAATAAATTTTAAATAAAACGTACAATTTCTCTAGGTAGGTCATGCTCGTCAGCAGAAAATTCAGATGCAATATGTAAATTCTATCAAAACCTTCTTATCCAGAAAATAAGGAATAGTTTCTTTCTATCTATATGCATTATGTAATTCTTCTTTTTTTTTTTTTTTCATCATTAAAATACTATTTTCTTCGTTTCTTTCTCTTTTTTTTTTTCAATTTAAAGGGCAGCTTCTTTGTCTCTTTCTCTTTTTTTTTTTTTTTTTTTTTTTTTTTTTTTTATAGAATATTTGGTTGTCAGCTGTCCGCTGTCTACTGTGGCCTTGAATTCGACTCAGATTCTCCATTTTCTTCGATTATTATTTTCTGTTTTCTAGTTTGGCCGATTTTTTCGGTAACTTACATAATTTTATTTATTTTTTTTTTTTATTTTTAATCTTGAAGATTTTTGTATGCCCACTTTTTTTGGTATTCTTTCACAATTGCTATAATTTTATTTAATAATTAGGATAGGCTACAAGAGTCTATGGAGAGGGAAATTTGAAATAAAGGTGGAAATTTATAACCATAAATCATGCATCAAAATAATAAATTTTACAAGGTTTCCTAAATTTTAGGACTGCGATATACCGTTATCTCTGCGCAGGCGCGCTTAACGTTTGTTTATATATCTGACTAAGCTTTGTCTCTTGGTTGAGCTACTCGCTTTCACATTGTTTTTATTACCAATACTATGTTTATTAATTTGACATATAAAATACAATCATAAATTTTTACGTTTGGCGAAGGAAAAGTTTTTGCCTTCCAATTCATTCCTTGGCTATCGGTAGAACTTTTGGCGGCAATCTCTCGTGGAGTTGCAAAATTACGTTCATACTCGAAAGCTTCAGATAAACCAGAAGCATGCTTCCGTCTCGCTCTACTCTACGCTTATTTAATAATAAAAATTATAATTGGCATGAAAAAATTATATAGAAAACCCTTATGTTTTATCATAAGTAATTACCTGTGTTATAGCATTAATATTCTATAATAAATATTACACCTGAATACATTGGCTATTTTAATTTTATTTCTTTTTCAATTTTCATTGTGTTACATATTATATATTGCTTCATTATTATAAATATTTATTATTGAAAACATCATTTACAGAATTTAACATTTACTTGCATAATATTTTTTTTTAATACGCTTCGCTAATTTGATTTTATAATATAATTTTTTTCACTGTTGCATTTTTTTTTCACTTTATTATTATTATTATTATTATTATTATTATTATTATTATTATTATTATAAATATTATTTTTAATTTTAAATTCTATTGTTATTTTTATTATTATTAAATTTTATTATTTTTATTATTATTCACTCTTATTATTATTCATATTTATTCTTTACGATTATTGTGCGAAACATTAAGTAATTACACAAATTTAGAGTTTATGCACTTTCTTAATAGAAAATAATTTTTGTTGTTGTTTTTCATCAACGGTTACCGTAGTCTTTCCTTAGGTTGGAGATGTTCAGTGGGGTTAAGAGAAAGGAGCACCTCCATATGTGGGGGAGAAGGAGGGGTTATTTTTCGTTGACTCCTCCACCCGTGTGGGTATGAAGGAGGCTTCTTATTTCCCGCTTTTTTTTCTGGCGCAGATTTAACTCTCATATTTTTTGTTTTAACAATGAATTTCTTTGTTGGAAGCAATTTAGCTCTCGAAGATTTGGTTTTTACAGAAAGTTTCTTGATTGAGACCATTTTTGTTTCAGAACGTTTAGGCCTAAAATGCTCTTGACTTAAATGTTGGGTTTGTAACAGAAAATTTTGACCGTTATAGAATTTCAATTTCTTCTTTTTTTTGTTTTTCTTTATTTTTATGTTTACTGACTTTTTATTTTTATTTTTCCATTATTGCTTTAGTTAATAATGAAATTTTTTTTTTTTCTTCAAGTTTTATTATTTTTTTTTATTAGTTACCACTTTTTCACTTATTATTTAATAGCACGTACACAATTGTTTGTTGATACATTTTCACCGATTTTTTTCACTGTTTTTGAATATAAATTTTAGGTCCATTCAGAAGGTACTGTAGGATATTGCAATTGCAATGTTGCAGGGTATTGCAAATTTTGCAATGTTGCACGGGTCACTCTGGGCTTTCACCAAATTGCACTGGTATTGCAATGTTGCAACCAGGCAGATTAGATAAGTAATTAATTAAATGAGGATGATTGAGAAGGTTTCTTCTGCTTTTGAAATTTTATTAATAATGCACGTGAAATAAATGGTATGACAGATGATGATAATCAGTTGTGTAATCAAAATAATAACAATGGGTAATTCATTTTAGAACACAGATAACATGGCCCATAATTTATTATATCACAGCAATACCTGCCGGCTAAATGATATGATTCGGCACTTAGGCATGTAATTTTGATATGCTGCCAGAATTGGTATAAAATCGTTTTGTTTCTTGGGTAATTAAATGGTAATTTTTATAACAATAGGAATTCACTATAATTATTATAATAATAGTTATTCAATAGGCTTGAATATATGAGAAGCTGCGTCGATGCAGCCTCTCGCTACGCCATATCTCAGCAGAGTCTCTCTATAAGGCATCCAGGATGCCTTCTACCCGTTACAATTTCAGATCTCTCTCGCCACCTAGCGGTGGGCACAAAATATAATTTTAAAATATAATAAGCAGTATTGTTTGTATGTGAAAATGTAAATTTCTCACATCATATATATATATATATATTATATATATATATATATATATATATATATATATATATATATATATATATATATATATATATATATATATATATATATATATATATATTAGGGATGTACCGATACCAGAAAAGAGGCCGATACCGATACTCTATTTTTTTAGGAGCCGATACCGATACCGATACCGATACTTTAACTAATATAATAAATACACAGTAATAAGATAGAACATTTGTTTACTGCTAGGCAACTTAGGATTTCATTTCTTGTACAACCTATACTTAGTCATTTATTTCATATTTGATTGTGCCCAAGTATATTTAAAATTTATAAATAAAATAGTATCTTAGAATAATAATGCAAATATAATATTAATAACTTTTTTATGTTTGTGTTTATTCAAAAAATATTCCATTTCCATTTTCCAGTAAGTATTAACAAAGCTTAGCCATTAGATTTTATGTTTTACCATAATTACAATTTACAAGAAGATTCTTTAACTAGCTATAATATAAAGAATAAAAATAATGAAGAAAGAGACCTCAATTAGTCAGCTGAAAAGACAAACTAAAAAACGCTATTACTCAAAGCATGACATATAATAATATACTACTTAAAGAATAAAGATAGATATTCAATACTCAAATTCAAAAATTCTCAAATTGTGAGGCAAAAACATTAAGCTTTCACTAGTATCTGGCGAGAGCCTGTTCCTTTTTGGGGTTTACATTCCCCCACTTACACTAAAAATACGCTCGCTCTCGACTGATGAGGGAGGGGGCGATAATTATGCTTGCAAGCATTGATAATAATGGAAACCTGGCCTATTTTCATGTCACCAAATGAAAGGATTCCCTTCTGTAGGGCAGCATCTCCATGTTTTCGTAGAGCCTCATCTCCTCTTTCACAGATTGAAATTTGAATTATCTTGCTCCTTGATGACTGTCTTTTCAGATTTTTTCGATGGGGTTTCCTTGGTGTGATGCCTTTGAAGGTGAATGAGATGTAAATGCAATTTGCCATGAACTTATCAAAGTCTAACATATCCAAATCCTCTTCATCTTCAGTAGGTTTATTTGCTGAAAAGCCACCATTGTCACTATTAGTGTTGTTGCCAGGGGTTGCTGATAAGGCGGCTTCCACTTTTGTGAATCTTTTTTTTGTCACGCGAGGAAGCTTTCTCGTTTAGGCTATTTAAATGCATTCTAGAAGTGGTTCAACGTCGTAGATGCCATTTTTGTGGGGTTTCAGCTAGCTTAATGAATTCCTTATTAGAACCTTTTATTTATTTATTTTTTTATACAGTTGTCACCGCCGCTCACGGGCAGAACCCTATTCAAGGAATGGATGTTGAACGCCTCAAAAATTCATCTAATGCAAATTATGCAGATGAGCATAGACGCAGGCTTTAAAGTGAGGGAGATTAAATTGAGTAGGAAACACAGAAGATGGGAGAGAATTCCACAGAACAGAGGTGGCAGGAAAGAAGGGAGCACCGCAGCGAACTAGTCTGGAGTTTCTAATATCAACACAAAACTCATGTGCCGATACAGCACCCCTTGTGCTACGAGGGCGTCGTAAAGGTGGGGTACGCGAGTGGAAAGTTCGCCTCGAGCACTTCCGCTAGGTCGCTAAAATAAAAAAGATAAAGGCACAACATCGCGCCGCAAAGATAGGGGTCAAGTGAACTAGAAAGTACAGGGCAGTTTATAAGCATTTTGGCCTTTGACTAGACCCTATCCAAAAGCCGGATGAAATCAGAGCCCCCCCCCAGATATGAGAGCAGTACTCCATACAAGGGCAGATATGAGACCCTTGTATAGCTGGAGTAACTGAAAGATAAGAGGAAAAAAGTCTCGCAGTCTAAACAGAACTCCCAGTTTCTTTGAGGGCGCCCTACAACGTTGTGATGTGAGGTTTCCAAGACTTTTTTGTTTAAAATGTTAAGGCCAAGAATGTTTAATATTGTCAACAGGAGAAACGAGAGAACCTCGAAAGAGATAGGAAAGTTCGAAGGTGTTTTAGGAGAAGAATTTGTAAGAAGTTGGGTTTTAAAGATTGAATTTCAAAAGGTTGAGCTACCCCATCAGAAAATTCCTAATCCAGATCAGGCGAGAATAAATCAGAAAGATTAAGAACGAGAGGCAATTCTAGAAGTAAAAGAGGGAGCGAATTGAAATGAGTTGAAGAATGAAGGGTCGAGTCATCAGCATATGAGTGGATAGAGTTAGATTGCAGGTGAGAAGATCATTATGAAAAGTAGGAATAAGTAGGAGATAAGACAGAACCTGAGGAACATCACTAATTGACAGAAGAAGAAGTTGCCCTCAACAACAGCCGAATATTGAGCGATTGAAAGAAAGCTAGAACATAAGTAAGCAAAGAAAGAAGGAAACCCAAAGAAGGGGAGCTTGGAGAGGCAGTGACGCGTGCCATACCCAGTCAAATCTTTGGATATGTCAAGCGCCACCATACCAAGTCTCCCGTATTTCCTAAAAGAGGGAAAACCATAAATCTGTTTGATAGGAAAGTATATCGCCAGTAGACTAAAGCGCAGTAAGCCGTACTGGCGAATCAGAAAGAAAGGAGAGAATGAAATTTCAGATGGTCTAAGAAGTGAGAGTTGAGAAGCGTTTCAAAGATCTTAGAATACAAATTAGAGCTATAGGGCGATAGTTAGAAGGATCAGAGCGGCTTCCATTTTTCGGAATAGGTTGGACATGTGCGTGCTTTCAACACTG
>JABUQX010096860.1:0-27500 GCA_015478945.1 Trachelipus rathkii
AGTCATGTACAACGACCCAAATAGTTACTTCTTTGTAAATTACGGTAATCGGAAGTACACTTACCTTAAAGAATCAGCCCATGATCTTTGTAGACATTTAGGCCAACTAGCAGTTTGTCCCCAGTCCCAAGTGTTTGCTTCCATTGATGATCAGTCTTGCTTACTATCTTTAATCTTGAACTTCACTAATGACTTTTCACACTGCCCTATCGCAGAATATAAGTCTATAGAACCTTATACTGTCGCTTTAGGACACTTCACCCTGATTTCTTTTTCAGAAAAAAACTAGGCTTCGATTGCATGTGAGAAACCCAATTCTATCCAGCATGTCTATTGACTATGTCTTTACTATTCCTCACGGATGTGTTTTCATCTCTTCTAAGTTTCAGTTTAAACCCTATTCATCTTGAAAAGAACATAACCCTTTCTTCCTTAATCTTATTTCTGCATTCACGTTATTCAATCTTCTTATCTCACGTTGCTATCCCTAACATTTCTTCTGTTTGTTCACCTAAGTTTCAAACCTGAAAAGAAATTCATCTGGAAGTCAAAGTACTAGATCACGTTTAAATCAAACAATGCACCCTTTTTACACCGTACATTTCCCCAGAATAAAATTCATATCACATCTGATTACTATTGGGAGGCAGAACTCTATCTTCTTGGTCGCACTACTCTCTTCCATTGCATTTCAATAGTTCTGTCATTGCGTTTTTCGTTTTGCGACAGAAAAGAGATATCTCTTTGAGCGAAATATTGCGCCTGCCCACAAACACCCTGCAATCTCAACTGAAGATCCCACTTCAGGCGCTACACCGTCCCCAACATCTAACGTACGTATCCAACTTAGCACCTGAAGATGCTCCCTCAAAAACCTGGTTCCAGATAAGATGTTCGACGCCAGCTCCCCAACTCCTTACTTCAACGTTCGTGCTCTTTACTCCCAAGACCATCCATGCCCTCCTTTCGCCTAACACTCGAGCTGATTAAACTTTTCCTCTGAAAATCAGCTCGACTTATTCGAATTAAAAAATCAATCCCTTGAGTAATGATTTTTCCCGGGGAGGGGACCTTTATCGTACGCGTATCAAGTACTTTAATCTCGAAATGATCCATCTTTTTAAATTAGATTCCAACATTTATAAATTATATTCAAAAATACGTTCAGAAACGTATTCTGTGAAATCAAAATCGATCGAAATAGGTCGCTTAGAAACAAAGGCTTCCCGCCTTCCTCTTGCTCGTAACGACGACGCAATAGAATTCCTGTTTGGGTTTGTATTGCGTGCATTGGAGGATTGTCATTTGCAATCCTACAAGAGCGCCTCAGTCGCTCCTTGCTGGGTAATCTGTAGAGTTGAAAGTGAACGCTTGTGCGAGAATTTGATCCTTTTCACCTCTCTACTGTCACTATGTCTATATATATATATATATATATATATATATATATATATATATATATATATATATATATATATATATATATAATTATATCAAATATTCCTGTTGTGCTTGATCCAGTTTACCTGGCCGGAAACTAATAAAATATGGTGAATCAGAGATCGACCCCTACTCGCCAATTATATATCATATATGATACAGCTAACTATATATAATATATATATTACATACTACAAAGAATGTAATTATTAATGAATCACACATTCTTCCGGTATGCTTATAATTATATTTTACAGCATGATAAACATTTTATATTTTAAATAAAAGAATCAGCTCCATAAACAAAGCGAAGCTAAAACGTTTATCATTATGGCATTATTATCTGACCTATAAGAGGTATGTAAAATGTGAATATTCTTTTCAGTGTATCATAAATTTGTGTCCTTCTAATTAATCATTATGTAATTATTAAATGAAACATGATTCTATTATGTATTTAGATGGAATAAGCATCACGGGTAAAAATTTAGATGGGATAGCCATCAAGTTTAAATATTTAGCGATGGCGATAAGCCGATCAGGTAAAATATGCTTGATGTATTGTTTAATGTCATGAATGCTAATCATGCCACCACATGTTTCTCAAGCAAATATGCTATTTTCATGTAGTATTATATAAACTTTCATAATTTCAGCAATTAGATTCTTTTTATGTATTTATCAAAAGTTTATTATTCCTAGGTGTTCTTTATATGGATCTTTGTTTTGTGATTTGAATTTTGTCTGTAAAAAGTCCCACATTGGGCGAAATAAATATCACTAGAAGACTTGCTTAACTGCGTGTTAGGAGGGGAGAGTGAGATGTATGTGGTAGCATACTATACTATATATATATACTATATATAATATATACATACTATAAATCATTAATACTATATATATATATATATAAATATATATTATAATATTATAAAATGTATATATATCATATATATATATACGTATATATCAATTATATATAATATTATATATATATATTATATACTATATATTATATAAAACTATATTATATATAATTAATAATGATAATACATATATATAATATATATATATATATCATTCTATATATATATATAATATATATACTATATTATATATATAATATATCATATAATATATACATATATATATATATAATTTATATAACTTATATATATATCTATATATAATTACTATATATTATATATAATATGTATATAACTATATATATATTATATATAACTATATATATATAATATATACTAGTATAATATATATAATATATATATACTATATATCAATATATATCACTACATATATATATATATATATATAAATATAATAATATTAATATAATAAATATATATCTAAAAATTATATAACTATATATATATCATATCTCATTACTAATATCATCATACATTAACACTACCTACTAATATAGTACTATATATATATATAATATATAATATAACTATAAAAACATTTCTCTATTATTATATAAATACTACTAAATATATATGCTTTATATATTCCTATACTATATACTTATTACCTATACTAATATATATAACTCATTATTATATATATATATATAGTTAAAATATAGACTTGCTATATAGTATATGTGTGTTGAATTGATACACTGTGGAGTGTACGGCTGTATGTGTGTGTGCACGAGATGTCTATAATCTGTGTGTATCTATTCGTCATATCTATATATCTTGTTTAAATTTCTCTTATGTAATTTTGAACAAAATCATATTGTATAATTTTGTTTTTTGTTTTTCTACTTATTATTATAGTTTTATTATTTAATCTAAATATGCAGTTTTTCTATTCAAATATGTGTTATTAATAAATAATTGAAATACTTCTAACAAATTTCCAGACCTTTTTAAAATTAATTTAAATTTTCTTTTTCAAAATGATTTTTTTCTTTTTTTTTTATTTTTATAATTTAATTTTTTAATCCTTTATTAATTTTTTTTTTTCAAGTAAAATGTGGTCTCTATTTTTCTCTTTCTTTTTCCTCTCTCTCATATTTCATTTTAAATACTTATCTCTTTATTTATTTACTGTTTTATTATTTATTTTTTTACTTCGGTGTTTTCTGTTTTATTTCATTTTCTTTTTCAATATATACTTTTTTTTTTCTAATGTTTTATTACTGCTTTTCTTTATCAATTTCTATATCTTCATATCTTAGGTTCCAAAGATTCGCGTGATGAGATTTGCTCATTCACTTTCCCAACAGTTTTAGTATTTAAGATGTCGACTTGTCGTGAGAATATGTTTCACCAGCATGATAAGACAATAATTTATAGGCCTCAATAATTCGGAATTATTTGGCACTTCGAAATAAGTCTTTTTAAACTAATTATTAAAATACATTTCATTTTATTAAATCAAGACTAAAACTTCTTCATATCTTCTTAACACGCCTTCACCTCTTTCTGCTGCGTGTTCTATCCTATCTATGTATTCTATCGTATCATCTATCTATCTAATCCTACTATCTATCTATACTATCTATCTATTCTATCTATCTATCTATCTATCATTGAATGACTATCTACTATATTAATTTGTACGATATTAGGATAATTTATAATATATACTATATATATATCTATATATACTAATAGATTTTTATACTATATATATACTATATTAAATATATATATAATACAGATCACTATATATATATATACATTATTATAATATATATATATGATATACTATAGGTATCATATATACCTATATCATTAGTTTTGACTATACTATATCTCTACTACATCATATATATATATACTAAATTATATAATATACCGTATATATATATATAGCTATCATATATATATACCTATAATAAACTATATTATAACATATATATACTATATATTTATATATATATATCTATATATATCATATATATATATATATACCGCTATACATAGTATATATATAGCTATATACTATGTAAACTATATATATAATATATATATATATATAATATTATATTAACTATATATATCAGTATAAGCTATATATACTATTATTTACTAACTTCATATATATATACTATATATATATATATATATATATATATATTATATATACTAACTATATTATATCATATACTTACTACTATATATTTATTATATAGTTATATATATAGTATCTATAATATATATATATATATATATATATATATAATTATACTATATATATATATATAAATATATATATTATATACATATATATGATATTATAATATATTATTATATTATATATAATATATATATATATATATATTGTATATACATATATATCTATATACTATATATCTCTATATATATATTAACTATATTATATATATAATATATATATATATAGTATAAATATTATATATATATATAATATAATAATTATAATATATACATATTATCTATATAATACTACTAATATATTATAACTTATACTTATAATACTATATTATATCTAATATTACTACTATAACAGTAGCTACACTACCTATATATATATATACACTACTATATAGTAGTAGCTTATATACTATATATATGATAAATATATATATATATATATAACTATATATGTATATATATAATATACTATTATATATATTATATCACTATATATATTATATATATATATATATATATTATACTTATATAATATATAAATGACTTTATGGTTGTCTTGAGCGGGACACAAGTGGAGGAGCGAAAGCGAGCACGGCGCATCATTTGCATTTAAAACCTTAGAAGTCGATGAGATCAACGCTTTCTCATTTGAATACCGCTTGAGGCTAGCCTCTGTTGAATACAATAGATATGAATACAGAACCTCATTCTGAAATACGTGAATAAAGCCTTTTTTATATACTTTTATGCTCGCAATATCGGTTAACTCTCTTTAGGCCAATCTCATGAATGAAATTCGATGTAGTGTATATAAAACAAAGAGATAAAACTCTGGTTCATTGTTGGGATGGTCGCTCCCTTAAGATTGCTTCAGAAGGAGTTTTCTTGTAATCATAGATTAAATGTTGTCTTTATGGATTTAGCGCATTTTTCTTTGTGTGTCTATAAAGTAGATTTACATAATGCTTTATTGCAATTTTTATCTTTTCTATGTAACAATCAATAAATTAATTAATAATATAATAATAATAATAATAGATATAATAATAATCAATTAATATAATAATAATAATAATAATAATAATAATAACAATAATAATAATAATCAATAATAATTAATAATCACATAATCAATAAAATAATAATAATAATTAATAATTTCAAATAAAAATAGTGAAAGTGAATAACACAAAGTAAACTCAAAAGTCAGCGTAACTGATCGTTACGCAATTAATAATAATAATATAATAATAATGAATAATAATAATAGCTAGAGTAGTAGTAGTGAGTAGTAGTAGTAAGTAGTGAGTATGTAGTCAGCTAGTAGTCCAGTGTAGTTATTGTAAATTATTCTTGTTCCCTGTTGCTTCTGCTACCACTACTGTTTTAATTGTGCTGTTGTTTGTTGTGTTATTGTTGTTTTGTTGTTGTTGTTGTTGTTGTTGTGTTGTTGTGTTGCTTACAATTAGTCTGTCGAATAATATTTTCCCTCGTTACCATGTATATTACTATAAGATACCTTTTGCGCTTATCGGATGAATTGCGAAATAATTTTCTTATTTCGATGAAATTATATGGAAAGAATGAAAACTGCATTATTGCTTAGTTGGATAATAATATATAGTATATAGTATATAATATAACTATTATTACTATATATATAAATACTTATATATATATATATACATAACGTATAAATAATATATATGAAACCGAGAATATATCTTTACAAAAATATACTTACTAATATAACTATATAACATATAATACTACGTATATATATTATATATATATTATATAGTATATATAATATATATATAATACTTATATACTATATATAATATATACATATATATAGTATATATATATATATATATATATATAGTTATAGTATATATATATATACATATATATACTACTACTATATATATATATATATATCGTATATATAATATATATAGTTATACTATATATATATTATATATATACTATACCTATATATATATTATATATATATAATATAACTATATATATATATATATATATTATATATATATATATATACTATTATACTTTATTTTATAATATACTATAGTATATTATAGATTTATATTAATATATATATTTATATATATATACTATATATATATATATACTATATACATATATATATATATATATATATATATACCCTTATTATAGATTATATATATATATAATCGTATATATATATATATATATTTCAAATGGTTCCTAAGTGGGTCTGAACCCGGACCCTTGAGATGGTACTCCAGAGTGTTACGTCGAGACCACGATTGGCTAAAAGGAAACCCATCAGTTTACCTCTGAAAGCCTAGCTTCCCAAGAGGAGCGAGCGTGTCTTGCGGACATGCCTAACCTCCGACGGGTCCCTCCCGCCTAAGAAAACTCGCGGCGTCCAGAGGGCAAACACTGCAGGTTAATTTTTTTAACCGGACCATTGAATAGATATTCAACAGATGTTTCGTGCAAGTAACAGATACGCCAAACAATTAATTGTGTATATTTCAAATGCGTGCCTAAGATGTTGGGTTTTGAACCGTTACCCTTGAGATGGCACTCCAGAGTGTTGTTACTTCGAGACCACGATTGGCTAAAAGCAGGAAACCCATCATTTTACCATCTGAAAGCTTAGCTTCCCAAGCAGGAGCGAAGGCGTGTCTTGCACACCCAACCTCGACGGGCCTCCCCGCCACAACACTCGGCGTCAGGGGCAACACTGGGCGTTTAAAATTAAAAAATTTTTTTAACGGACATAATTAGAATAAGTCAAAAGAGTTTGTGCAATAAAACGTTTATTACCACAAACATCTTTGAATATCTATAATGTCCGGTTAAAAAATTACCCAGTGTTGCCCCTGACCGAGTGTTGGTGGAGGCCCGTCGGAGGTTAGTTGTCAAAGACACGCCTTCGCCTCACTCTTGGGCACAGCTAAACTTTCGAGAGGAGTAAAATGATGGCGTTTCCTTTTAGCCAATCAGTGGTCTCGAGGTAACACCTCTGGTAGGTACCATCTCAAAGGGTAAGGTTCAACCCCTTAGGACCATATGAAAATATACAAATAATTGTTGCTTTTATTGCACAAACATCTTTGCTTAATATATATATATATAATATATATATTGATATATATATACGTATAGCTTATACCTATATATATATATATCATATATATATTATATTATATAGTATAATTATATATATATATATATAACGTATAATATATATATATATATTATAGACTAATATATATATTATAATATATAGTATATACTATATACCTAATATATATTATATATACATATATATATCATATATAATACATAGATATATATAAATATATAATTATGTATGTGCATTGCATCTACACACTAAAATAATGTTATATACATATATAACTATATACTATATAATATATATATACTATATATATAATTAATATATATATATATATACTATATATTAATTATATATATATATATAGTATATCTATATATATATTAATAATATATATATATATTTATTAATATAATTCCCAGTACCCTCTATGATAGGTAAATGTAAAATGCAATAAACTGATTTAAAAATAAACCAGTAGTTTAATTAAAAACACAAAACAAATTTTATTAAAAAAAAAAAAAAAAAAGTCTAAAATTGGTTTTCTTTTATAATATATAGTACTTTTAAATTTGGTTAATTAATATTAATATTGCATAAATGAAATTATTAGAATATTGAGGGAATGTGAAACAAAAAAGTCGGCTCTAAGTTAAACAAAGGAAAACGACAAAAAACCAAAACAAAAAACAAAAAAAGAAAAAAAATAAACCTATAAGGAAAAGGCCGGTATATTTAAAAACGAAGTCGCAAAGATCTAAAAAAATGCGTCGCGTGCCAGCAGATGTGTCGGCAATTTAAACAAAAACTCTCTCTCTTACTCCTTTTACGACCACAATGATCGAATCCTGTATGCAAATGGCCAAATTACGACCGCAAAGAATGGGTTAGACCCTTAAAGGTAATAGCAGTTGTGAGAAAATCAAAAGCGAAAAAATCGGACGATTATATCATTTTTCTTTCTTTATTTCCTTTTTTACTACCCGTGCTTTACCACGGTTTTTCTTTTCGCTTGTAGGCCTACTTTTTAAAGAGGAGTCTTCGCGTATTCAAATCAAGTGGCCAATTAGGCACCTTCGAGAAACTACGAGAGATGACTGTCATAGTTCAAGGCTTTATTTGGGCGAGTTTCTATTTCCTCGCTATCTTCTTCCTTGCGAAGACTTGATTTCATAGATCACTTCATTCATAAAATATGACATTAGAATAAATTTTTTTACAATTCATTAAAGCATAACCTCATCGTATTATAATAATAATAAATAATAATAAAGAATTAAGTAATGTAAAATGGTTCAAGTAACTTGAACTAGTAGTAGGAGTTATTGGGCTAAATATATGACAAAAATAATAATATATAATAAAAATAATAAATAATAATAATAATACATAATAACAATCTTAGCTTTATTAGGTTATATAATATTAGTTGTCCCTATAATCTCCTATTCATTTTGAATTCATATTTTGTTCTTTAACCTAACCCTAACCTAACATAGCATAAACCTAGAACTAAAATAACCCCAGCCCAGTCCTAGCCTAGAATAGCCTAACCTGACCTAACCTAGCCTAGCCTAACCCCTAACATAAACTTACTTAACCTAACCTAACCTAACCTAATTCCGCCCCGAAGCCGTACATGGAACTTAATCTAAAATTACTGGAAAGTGATATCTAACCTAACCTAACCTAGGATCATTTATCTAACCTAACCTAACCTAACCAACCTAACCTAACCTAACCTAACGTAGCCTAGCCTAACCTAACCTAAACCTAAACAAACCTAACCATACCGCCAACCTAAACCCTTATGAGACCATTTAACTATATCATTATCTCGCTGACGTACGTTCTATACAATTACTTTCATTTGTCATCTTATCAGATAGAATCTTTACTAAAAAAAAATATTTTTTTAACAGAGTCCATCACACAGGCCTCTAAAAGTTTACATGCTCTATTTTCTCGATAATAACCAACAACAATATGTTATTAACGGATGTGAATAAACATTGTCAATTAAGCGCTTCTTTGCCATTTTAGTTGCATGTCATACTCGTATTATATACATTATAATATATGTGTATATGACACTCACTTAATATGGAAGTGACATTATAAATGAGTTTATGAAATAATAAACAAAATATGCTAATAAACTTGCTTTCAACAAACACCTCCTCCCCCCCCCAAAAAAAAAAAAAACAAAACTAAAAAAAAAAAAACCAATATGGTCGTTTCCAAATCTGGATATATCGTTTAACGCTTTCAAAAAAAATCATCAACATTTAAGTAGATCTATGGTTGGAAACTAATCTTCAAAGAAATGTATGGTATCAATTGAGGTCACAAACCACTAAATATTATTTCAATTAAAAAATGGTGCTGAAGAAAAAAGGCTAATTCTAATTAACCTCCGATATATATATATATATATAGTATACTATATATATAATCCCGCTATATAATACTATTAGTAATCATATGTATATTTATACTATATATATATATATATATATATATTATATCAATTATATTATAATAATACTATATATACTAATCATAATATTATATGATAATATATATATATATATATATATATATATATATCTATATATATATACTATTAATATATATATATATTATAATACTAGAGTATTAATATAGATTATATATATTATATATATATATAACTAGCAAATAAGATAATACTTAGAAAACTTTGAAATAATAAAGACTAAAATAAAGAATTTCAACTGAGGCAAATAGAGGTCTGCTAATATAGATAATAATACATAATACAAAACCATCTAATAAAATAATAATAAAGTAAAATACATAATAAATAAAAATCAAATCAAATAATAAATCAATAATAAAATATAATCATAATAATAATCACAATAATAATAATAATAAATAATAATAATCTAATAATAATAATAATAATAATAATAATAATATAATAATAACATAATAAGCGTATAATTAATCAAGTTGCTTTCGCCGATTTCAACGAAGCGCGCTTATTTGCAAAAAATGTCAGAGATTGTTGTACCTGTAATCGACGGTAACAATGTGTAATAAAAACCAGCTGTGCGACCATAAAAATTTACAATTCACGCAAAAATCCAGCTAAAACTACGACTTCCTCAAACTTTGTTGACCAGAAAGTTTTAATTAGGAAAAAATTTTAATCAAAAATCCATCGGAATCCAGCCCAATACAAAATACATGAGAACAATAACATTTTCTACACGGGGATCCGCGCCCTCCGAACACCCAAACCTGCCGCACAGTGAATAACATAGTAAAAATTAATTACAATATATGCTTCTAACACCATGAATAAACCAAATAAAAAAAGTTTTTATAAAAAAGCATGCTTTGCAGTAAGAAGAAGTTTTTACATGTAAAAACTAAAATATAAGCCTTTATAACTTCTTCAAGATCATTCTAGACATTTTTTTCTTTCCTTTTCAAATCATTTGAAATGAAGTCTTTAAATATCTGAATACGTGATACGTGGTTAGAATATTTTCTCTATAGATAAATGTTAAGAAAATTTTTTTTTGTGGGATGCCGGATGGTTTACATTAGGATTTTTTTTTTAATTGTCATGATATTTCGATATTTTCAATCATTTTCTTTGAAATCTGCGAAAGGAGTTAGAAATAACAACGAAATAATAATTTAATAATAATAATAATCGATAATAATAATAATTAATAATAATAATAATAATATAATCTAATAATAATAATAATAATAATAATAAAATAATAATAATAATAATAATAATAATAATAATAATAATAATAATAATAATAATAATAATAATAATAATACAATACACAAAAATAATAAATAATAATATAATAATAATAATCAAATAATATATAATAATAATAATAATCAATAATAATAATATAATAAGATAATACATAATAATAACTAATAATAATAATAATAATAATAATACATAATAATAATAAATAATCAACTAATAACTAAATACAAGATAATAATAATAATAATAATAATTAATAATAATAATAATATAATAATAATAATAATAATAATAATAATAATAATAATAATAATAATCATATTTGATTAGTTGCAATAATATTAATTGAATTAATTGTAATAATAATTTTATTACTATATTATTTATTATAATATTATTATTACTATCTATTACTTATTATTATATTATATATTATTATTATTAGTATATATTATCTATACTATATTATTAATTATTATTATTATTATTATTATTATATCATTATTATTATTATATTATTATTATAATTATTATTATTATTATTATTATTGATTATTATTATTTATTATTAATTATTATTATTATTATTATTTTTATTATATTATTATTATTATTTTTATTATTCATTTATTATATTCATTATTATTAATTATTATTATTATTATTATTATTCTTAATTGTTATTATTTATTCATTATTAATTATTTATTATTATTATGTTATAATTATTATTATTTTCTAATTGTTTATAAAATGAAAATTATAATTACTTATTTATTTATTAATTTATCCTAATTATTTAATTATTTATTATTAATATTATTGATTATTATATTATCTATTATAATATTATTATTATTCATTCGATTATTATTATTATTATTATTATTCATTATATAATAATTATATTATTATTATTATTATTAATGCTTATTATTATTTATTATATTATTATTATTGATTATATATTATATTACTTATTATTATTATTTATTAATATTATTATTATTATTTATTATTATTCATTATTATTATTATTATTAATATTATTATTATTATTATCTTATCATTATTATACTTTTATTATTATTATATTATTATTATTTATTCATTATTATTATTATTATTATTATTATATTATTAATATATATTATTATATATTATTCATTATTATTGATTATTATTATTATTATTTATTGATTCATTATATTATTATTATATATTATTTATTATTATATATATATTATTATTATTATTATTATTATTCGATTGACTATTACTATTTATATTATTGATTATTATTTATTATTATTATTATATTATTATTATGATTATTATTATTTATATTATTTTTATTATTATTATTATATTATATATTATTATATTATTATTATCTATTATTATTATTCTTATTATTACTTTTATTATTATTTATCATTGATTATTATTATATTTTATTATTATTATTCATAATTAGTTTTGAGATTATTATTATTATTATTATATTATATATTATTATTATTATTATTGGTTCTTATTATTGCATATCTATTATTATTATTATATTATTATTATTTGCATTATTATTTATTTATTATTTTTATCTATTATTGTTTCTATTATTATTAATTATTATTTATTATTATTATTTTTATTATTATTATCCATATTATTATTATTACTTATTATCTATTATCTGCCAGATGTTGCAATCATTATTAGAGTATTATTATTCTATACTCGAGCGGATTATATTATCAGAACGCAAAGATTTTCTGTATTAAGCTAATAAAAATTTGTTTACCTTTTTACTGGAGAAATAAATTCAAGTTTTTTCCTTTTATTAAATAAAAGTTAGAAAAAAATATATTTTTAAAAAAATTGAAATTGAAGAAATAAAAATTTTTATTTTGGGTTCGATCGAATTCATACTGATCTATAAAAATGTATTTTTCTTATTGTATTTAGGAATGTTGATTTAAAAAAACTTTGAAATTTTTTTATAAAAAAAAAAAAAATTACTTTAATAAATCTATATTATATATATATATAATATATTATATATACCTATATACTTCATATATATATATATATATAACTTACCTATAATATATATATATATATATAGTATTAAATATCATATATATATATATATATATAATCATACTATATATTATATATTTAAGAACTACATTTGAGTAGTGATACATTATAATTAAGTATGATAAAGAAATATTTTTAGATTATTAAGCAAATACCTATTTTTTTTATATTTTTCCCTTTCCTTTATTTTAATTATATATAATATATATAGTACTATATATAAATATATATATATATATATATACTATTATATATATATATATATCATATATATATATATACACTAACTATTATTTCACATACATTTTAAATATATATGATATATATAAATATATATATAATATATATATACTATATATCCGCGAGCCAGGTACTAATACTAATACTAATATATATATATATATACATATATATTATATATATATATATATATATATATATATATATATAATATATGATATACATATACTATATATATACCATATATATACCATATATATAATATATACCTATATATAGATATATATACACTAATAGAATATATATATATATATATATATACTCTATATATATACATATATATATATATTTATATAATATATATGTATATTATTATATATACTTATATATAGGCTGACTATAATATATATATATATATATATATATATATATATATATACTCATAATATCTATATACTAATACTATATATAATACGTATACTATCCTTATATATATATAATATATATTAGGTCATAATATATACTGTATATATATTATATATATATATATATATATATATATAACTATATAGATATAATAGTTATACAATATGTTTAAATATATGTTTTTTATACTAATAGTTATATCTATATATATATATTATTATATATAGTATATATATATACTATAGCTATATGTATTATATATATATATACTATATATATATATATATATATATCATATATATACTATACTATATATTTCTTTCTCTTCTTCTTCATCTTTCCTTATATTTTCCAAGAATGGGAGAAGGTGCCCGCGACGGGCACTGGAAACAGAAAAGTTTTAGAAGAACATGACACAAGTCGAAAGAAAGCCCAGCCATTACCGCGCCCTCAGTACCATTAATTAGTGGGAACAACTCGTCACAGTCAGAAAAAATCCACCCTAAAGCTTCATGGACAGCGCAATGGACCCTCACTATGGTAAGAATCGGTTTCACAATGTAGGGTTCATCCCTTTGGCCCAGGTGGGCCACACCATACCCCCTCACAAAACCCGCCATTTCACTCCTGTTTATACACCTTTCTTCTCGCTCTACCCCAAGCTCACATTCTCTCCTTCAAAACAATTCGTTTACTGACTCCAATCCACCTGGTTTCTCGCGTCTCCCAGCCGGTCGGCTCCCAACACACTCGCCACTCATCAATCGCTTAAACCAACGACATCGTTCATCCTTTCCATCAATGACCAAACCAGTCTCACACTACTTCATTATTCTTCTCACTTTTACCCTTTCTTCACACCCACACCTCTCTTCTAATATATTCATTCCTCTCTTGTATCAATCTCTCTCACACCTAGTGCACACCCCTAAGATTGCTCCATCTGAACACCATTGAACTTTAGATCGTATACCTCTTATTCCAAGACCATAGTCTCACACTACTATACAATAACCACAGTAACAACCATATACCCTCATGTAAGACCCTTAGCACACTCAAGACTTATTCCCTTTACATCACCAACGATTAACTGCACCGGCCACCTTCCTGCCATTCACAACTTTCCCTACTACACTCTGCATCGTCCTTCCCTTTCTCATCCAACAACTATACCCTAAATATTTAAACTCAGACACTTGTTCCCAGAACTGCTCACCATCTAAATCAACTTCACACTGAGAGTGTCCTTCACTCACAACCATAAATCTTACTCTTATCCACGTTTACTTCAAGCCCCTCCTTTTACACACCCGCCAAATCTCTCTACAATTCCTCTCAAACTTATCTTCAGATATCGCCAACCACAGAACAAAATATCCGCATTATCAGTACGGTAGGGCACCTCCACTCATCTCCATTCTCCACCATTCTAACACCATTTCCCTTGCCATCGGCCCACTCTCGACATTCTCTTCATAAACTCCATCCATAACAAAATGAATAAACCAGGAGACATAAACAACAAACCCCTGTCTTTACTCCGCTTGTTAATCCTAAACAATCACCATTGACACCATTATTCTTACAACCTTCCACTATCGTCATACATACTTTTGATTTCCATCCAGAAGCCTACCAAACCGAACAACCAATATTCACTAACACCTATCCATAAACCTTTACCCTATGTAACTCTTATCATACGCCTGCTTGCAATCCATAACAACCTAAACTACAATTTATTACTTCTTCTCCCTCATTTTCTAACTCATTTGTTTCAATGTAAAGATTGATCCATAACACATCCTCTACCACTCTAAACGCACCTTGTTCTTCACAATCAGACCTTCAGTACACTCGACGCACTCTTTCGAGCGAAACCCAGCATATACCTAATCACCTACAATACTCAATAAAACTTATTCCCTATAATTTCTACATTCCCCTTTTCTCCTTTTACCCTTATATAAGCGGTTACTATCCGCTCTCCTCCAATCCCATTGGGAACTATACCTCTGCCGGAACTCTCCGGATCCCTACTACATCACATATCCCAGATACCCTGGCGCCGCACTTCCGAATGAAACCGCACGACCGAGCGTGCTGCGACTATCTCGCTATAAACGCTTTAAGTTACACAGCTTCCCACAATCCCAATCAATCACCATCTCGCCTTCCGTTCTTGATATTTCAGCCAGTAATTCATCGATATACCTGGCCAGGAATAGTTACCATTCCTTCAACTTTTCACTGCTACCCATTACCTCCTCATTACTAAATATACCTCATCCCCAAAATACTATTCCTTCTTGCACCATCAACCCACACACATTCACTATCACCTCTTCATTACTTTAATATTGTGCAGATTTTCAATGTGTTCTTTCCACACTCCTTCTCACACCATCTTCATCAGTTACAAAGGAAACCATCCTATTCATTATCTAGCAGATTTCCCCTTATTCTCATTCTTAACCCTTTGCGCGCCTCTTTCCAGAAGAGCTTCCTATTTCCTTGTAAGTTTCCTTCATTCATCCTCCTTCCAAACTGTCATTACCTCTTGTTTTCTCTACGTATGCACCTTTTAGTATTCTTTTTTCCTCCCTTATATTAATTCCAGCATCTTACTTTTTGATTCTCATCATTTGCTTTTAGTACATCAACCCACGCTTCTTTTTTACCTTTACCGCTTTCATTCACCTCTTCATTCACCATTTCTATGTTAACATTTCTGACTTCCTACTTTAGCCACATCCACACTTACTTCCTTTGCACTACTAACAATTGCTTCCTTCATTTTGCCCCCAGATTTGTTTCAGTATCAACTTGTTCACATTTCAACCGTGCTTTACTGCGACGCTCTTACATACTATCTCCTTAATTGTTCTTGCTCACTTAACTCCCCACTCTTAATTTTACCTACTCCTTTCCGTATCACCTCCTCTCCATCCAGCCCCCACTAACTTAATTTACATAGGACAACCATAATGATCCGATAATCCCCATCCTAAACCCCTCAAATGATTTAACACCAACACCATACTTCAACATCTCCTTCTTCACCAACACTAAAATTATATTTATATATATATATATATGATATATATATTATATATATATATATATTATTAATCAATATATATATATATTATATATAATATATATATATACTATAATTATTACTAATAATTATATAACTATATAAATAATATACTATATAATATATAGTATCTATTATATTAAGACTCCACTGGATTCCAAGAGAGTAGTGTGGGGTGTTTAAAACAATGTTATTTCATATCCGAAGCATTAACTTGTGATTTTTTGCGGCCCAACCCAAGTATACCAGAGCCAATTTTAGTCACCCAGTACGACTTGCCAGGACATACAGTCAGAATTTCTTTTCCCCCACTTGGGATATATATACTATATTCCTAGTATCATAGTAATAATATATATTATATATATATATACTATAATCGCCAATCGCCATCGGGATAAACACATATATAACTATAATATACACTATATATATATATAGATATATATGATATATATATATGTATATATATATAATACTATTATATATCATATGATATAGTATAATATATAACTAAATAACCCTAATATTATATATCATATATCTGATACTATATTACTATATATATATTATATATAACTATATATATATATATATAATATAGTAATATATTAATATATATATATATATATATCAATATATTATATATATATATTATATATTACAATATATAACTATAATATATATATATAAAGATATATATATATACTTATATAAATATATATATACATATAATAATAACGCTCATACTGTAATATCATACTATACCTATATAGTATATATATATATATTATATATCTATATATATATTATATAGTATATATTATATATATATATACTATAATATATATTACCTATATATATATATATATATAGTATTTATATACTATATATATATATATATATATAGTATATATATATATATCTTATATAAATATATATATATATCTATATATATATATATATATATATATACTATATATATATATATATATATTATATATATATAATATATAAATTATATATCTTATTATATTATATAAATAATATATATATACTATATACTATACTATATAATTAGATATATAGATATATAATATATATGATATATAATATATATAGCATATATATATATACTATATATATATAGATATATATATATATATATATATATATATATATAACTTATTAGATCTAGTATATATATATATATACTATATCAACTTTGCAGCGATTAGCGCTCCGTTCACCTCTCCATGTTTTTGCAGTTGCTGCGAGAAGCAAGAGTTGCCAAATCAGTTTTTTATTCCGCTCTGGAGAAAATGTAAATTTTCTTTTTATTTCCTTTTTAGGGGGTTCGAAGCGACGAAGGACAGCAGGCGGGGACGATAGTGCCCCCCCCGTCGTTCAACCCCGTAGTGAGAAACCCGACTCTGTCCATTTTTTGTCGTTTACCCTTGGAATATCTTTTAGTTAAAAAAAAAATTCGACATTTGGCACCTTTAAAAAAAAATCGTAGCGATGGAGCTCCTTGCGTTCTATGATAAAAAAAATGGATTCATTATCATACAGATTTCAACATTTTTTAAACAACTTTATTTATCAAAAAGCGTTATTTTTTTTAAATTTCATGGAATAAAAAATGTCTCATGATTAATAAAATTTTATTTATTTCTGTAGCTGTTATTGTTTTTTTGTTACATGCATGTTGCTTTCGGAAGGCACTCCACTATATATAATATATATATTATATAGATTATATATATATATACTAAATATATATATACTATATATACCTATCACTATAGTATATCTATTATACTATATGATTATCATATTATATAATATATATATAATAGTAATAATAATATATAATATACTATAATATATAACAATACGTATATATATATATATACTATAATATATATATATATATATATATATATATACTAATACTATACCTATCATTATAGATATTATATATATATATAGTATATATATATATATATATATACTTACGTACTTACTCTATGAATTTAGATCTTTCTTAATTCCTCAACAAAGATTAACAACAGTAATGACTGCTAATTTTTATCCATTTAAATTAGTTACAACGATTATGATCATTTGCAATAACTACTACTTATGTTTTGTCATAAATGAAAAAAAAATTGGTGAGCCGATATACTTTTTTCAAAACTTTTTACTCAAGGTGAAGTTCAGCGTTCTGTAATAATATAGTTTGCTATGGCTTGGCAGAAGAGAAGAAAGGAGAAGAAGAAGAACGAAGAAGAAGAAGTCTCATATGAAGAAGAAGGAAGAAGAAGACAGAGAAGAAGAAAAGAAGAAGAAGAAATGCATGTAAGAGGCAACACAGACTCTAGAATGACGACGTAGAAATATTATAAGATCAAACACTCTGTATAGCTAGGACTTAGTTAAAGATATGCGTTAAAACGTCTAAACTAGATCTTACTTATCAACAGTTGTAAAGATTATGGAAAATAACATCTCATGTATTTAATTTATAACCCGGTATATTAGCCTCTGTTAATTCCTTAGAGCAGTAGAAAGCAACTTTATAAGCAGCACCAAGCCTCTCATTTAAAATTGAATATTATATTTTTATTTTAAGATTAGTTCTTCGTAAAGTAGTAGTTTAATAAGTATAAGATTTAAACTAATTTATTCAAAGTAATCTTTAGCAAAGACAGAGGCTTGAGGCATGCCATAAACGTATTTCTATAACAAATTGAAAGTAAGAAAGGAAGAAAAATAAAGCGTACAATACAAGAGAAAAAGATGAGAAATTCGAGTATCGTTTAATTAAACAACAGAAAAAAAACGCTTCGAGTAAAAGTATAAATAAAATAGAGAATTGAACCTCGGTAACCGATAAAAAACTATGATCACACATGATGGCAACAAACAGAAATAAGGAACTATGGCCCCATGGAAACACGAAAATAAGGAGAAGGAAAAGAAAAAAAAGAAAAAAAAACAAAAAGATATTGATAGAGATATACGCATTGCTAGAAGAAGGGAAGAGGAAACTGATTAGAGTAGAAGAAGAGTAATTACGGACGAAGAAAATTAACGTGGGTCTTTCTTTACTGGCAAAGCAGTTTAAAGATTAGATTAATACAAGTTATATAAATATATAACAAGAATAGGAGAAAATCATGTTAAACGAAGGTGATAAGTGAAACAGTTACATGAAAAGGATAAGACTTGCAGATGGATCAATAGATTTATTTTCATTTATTCTCCCTTAGACCATATTTTGCTCATTCAGTAATGGAACACAACTATAAAAAAGTGAAGAAAAAACACACATTACAATAATATATTATATAATATATATATACCTACACGAACCGACGCACAAGCCCAGACCGAACAACCATACAAAAACACAACACACCACAACAACACAACCAACAAGCCAACACACTACATCCCACTATAGTATATTATAATACTATTATACATAATATATATATATATTAACTATATATATATATATTATATAGTAGTATATAATATATTATAATATATATATATACATATATATATATACAGTCTATAATAGTATATATACTATATATATATATACTAATATGACTATAGGTATATAAATATCTAGTATAACTATCTATATAATATATATATATATATAATATATATATACATATATATACTATGATATATATATATAATATAATATACTATAGATTATATACTATATCATATATATACGAATTATATATTATATATAATATATATATATAATATATAGTCAGTACTATATATATATATATATATAGTATATATATATATAATATATATAGACTAATACATACGCTAATATATATATATATATATATTATTATATATACATATATATATATATACCAGTATATATTAAGAATATATATAAAACTATATATAAATATATTACTCTAGTCTACTAATATATATATATATATATATAATATAGTATATATATAATATTACCTATTATATTATATAATATATATATATATATATCATATATATATATATATATATGAGCGTGTGTATATCCTCAAGGCATTAAATTATAAAAGGATAATATATGCCTGTAGGATCAAAAGCATCACATAATATTCTAATCAAACATTACTGTTTGAAAAAAATTAAAAAAAAATAAAACAATATTATAGTAATTTTGGGAATGTTAATTATAGTTTATGTATTACAAATAATAATGCGATTAACCGATACTAGATACTTGATTTCGCCATAGGTTCTCTATAACAAGTTTGAATTTTATCAAACGTATAGATCTTATTAAAAGGGTAAAATGAACAGTTAACCGTAGTTGAAGATTCTTTCCGAGAGCCTTAATAAAGTCTAACGTAGTTAGAAATTGGGTTTTAAAGGCTCCTTTTTATGATGTAAGGCGCGTAATATTTTAAAGACACTTGTCATTATAATTAGACGAAGCAAAATTATCATGTTTAGCAATTATATTACGAATAAGCAAAGAAGTATCTTCCGGCCTTTTTAATTTGTTAAATGGTATTTGTAATGTCTTCATAAGGTTCAACGTCAAGTTTTCTAGCATATATATATATTATATATATATCATATATAGCATATATATATATATATATATATATAATAATTATATATTATATATAATTATATATATAATATATATATTATATAATATAATATACTCATATCATAGATACTATATATATTAATATATATATACTATATATATAATTCGACTAGTCATCGAGCAGTGCCGGACGCGAGTAATTACTCGAACAAGAGAAGCATCAGATGGGTGAAACAATCGGACGAGGAGTAAAAAAATCTGAAAGCTTCTTTATTAGACAAAGAATTATGAAGGCGTGGAAGGTAGTTCAATAAGTGCTTTGAGAAATGCATTTTCGGGGAGAGAGTAGAGAGAGAGAGATGATTCGGGAGAGAGAGGAGAGGGAGAGAGAGACGAGACGGAGCAGAGATGGACGAGACGAGAGTGATGCGAGCGAGAGAGACGCAAGAGAGAAGTGACTGATCTGCGAGCGCACGAGGAGAGATGAGAGAGATGAGAGAGACGAGAAGAGAGAGACGAGAGGAGATGACGGAGAGAGATAGAGAGACAGAAAGAAAGAGAGAGAGAGAGAGCAGAGAGAGATGAGGAGAGAGAGATGAGAGACTGAGAAGAGAGATGAGAGAGGAGGAGAGAGAGAGCGCATTTTGATTGAAGTTTCAGTAACTAATGAAAAGTTTAATTAACTAGTCGGTTTTTCAACATTTTAAGAATTTGATGAAACATTTATCATTTTGATCCGAATTTGAGATGGAGGCGAGCAAACATTTTTTTCGGCAAAAAAGTCTCTTTAATTATTTTGAATAAAATTATTAAATAACACTAATTAAGAAAAAGAAGAAGGTTGAAACTTTAATTTCTATGAGAGTGAAGCTGCGTTTCTCGAAGACTGAAAGGAAATTTTTAAATTTCTCCTCGCTCTGATGCCAAGAGGATGAAAACCCCTTTCAATAATATTTTGCCTTTCGGCAAATGGTTTTGATGTTTAAAAACTTTTCAACTGCCACCACAACCCTGCAGCTGTGCGGGCAGGGGGGGGATGGCATTGGTATAATAATAATATACTACTAATATATGAATAGTGAATAGTATAATATATATATATATAATATACCTATATATAGTATTAGTACTATATATAATATCATATTATTCATATATATATATATATAACTATAACATTATAATTATAAGGAAAAAAACGACGATATATCACATTCTACTTAACCTTATATTATATTTATAGTATTATATTATATATATATATACTATTATATATATAATATAATATATATAGATATTATATTATATATATATATAACACTATAATAGTATATACTATCATATATAGTAATATATTATGAGAGGAGAAAGGAAATCAAGTTCTTAAATATATTCAGTTCTTAAAACCACTTCTATTTCCCCCCTAATGATTAAGACAGCATATACAAATGGCTTCACTTATTTCCAAAACTGTTAAGATAAAATTTGAACAAAATCATGACAAAGAATATGACATCAAAGAGATCATTACAAATAGCAAACACAAGGGTCTTATGCGAATTCGAAACAAAGTTGTGGCACATACAAGTAATAATAATAATAATAAATATTAATAAATAATATAATAATTAATAATAATAATTAATAATAATAATCAATAATAATAATTAATAATAATTAATCAACTAGCGCTATATACGTAAGTATACTTATCATATCTATAGTTATATAATCTCATAATACCTATATATATCACTATACCTACATACATATATATATAAGCATATATATATATATATATTCCCTATATATATATATAAACACTATATATATATTAATTACTATATATATATATATAACTACTAATAATATTACCATAACTCTAATAATTATATATCTATAATATATAGTATTATAATAAAATATATAATTGACTCGAATTCACGGAAAGTTAAAACGTATACATGTCGTACATACATACAACTATATATTATAATATATATACTCTATATATATAATGTACATATATATATATACTAACTAATTATATATATATATTAAATATATAAAGTATAATACATATACACATATACTATAAATAATACTATATATATATATATATATATATACTATACTATATACTTAATATATATCATATATATATATAGGGCCTATTATACTATATATATAGATATATATATATATATATATATAATATATATATATATATTATTATATATATACTATATTATATACTTATCTATATATATGTAACTAATATATATATAGATAAATAGATACTGGTATATACTTTAGGTATTATATATATACTATTAATATATACTTAATATATTTATTATATACTATATAAATTATATAAACAATTATATATATAT
This sequence comes from Trachelipus rathkii, assembly GCA_015478945.1. Taxonomy (NCBI): domain Eukaryota; kingdom Metazoa; phylum Arthropoda; class Malacostraca; order Isopoda; family Trachelipodidae; genus Trachelipus; species Trachelipus rathkii. Next base: position 24,435 of record JABUQX010096860.1, read on the forward strand.
AATACTTATATCCTATATATATACTATATATATATAAACATATGTTAGTATAATATATACTATAATACATATATACATATATATATACTATATAGATAATTATATATTATATATAATATATTAATATTAATAATATACATATATATATAATATAATATATATATATATATACGTAGGATAATATATATATATATATATTATGATACTATATATTATATATAATATAATAATATATATATATATACTATATAATACTATATATTATAATATATATATATATATGTATAATAGTAATAATATATTTATACTATAACTATATATATATATAAGTACTAACTAACTATAATATATCTAATTATATATTATTATATATAATATATATATATATATATATATATATATAAATCATATATTCACGCTTTTCTCACCAATCTCCTGTAGATGCATGATCTGTCAGTCTGTTACTGCCAGAAACCTCTCAACGACTTCTGTCCTCCACAGTCTCAGACGCCTCCCATCCTGGACGAGCTCTTCCTCTCTCCATCGCCGCACTCACGTTGTCGCTCCAGTCTAACTTAGTCTTCGCACTTCTTCTTCCTCCGGTATCCATTCTAAGAGTATCTTCTGGGCACTCGTTTGTTTCTCCATCCTCTTAACGATGTTCCGTACCATACCGCAGCTTCCTTCTCTGCCACAAGCGCTCCACCACGCTTCTCACGCCTAAATCCGCCCTAATCTCCTCATTTCTCCTCCTTCTCTTCTTGTCACTCCTCTGATCAGTCGTAACACACGCATCTCGCACGCTCCAACTTGCTCTTTGCTCTCGTGTTAAGAGCCCATGCTTCATGCCCATACATCAGTATTAGTCTCATTACTTGTGTATATTCACCATCTTGACTCGTCTCGAAATTGCTCTTTCCTTTAACAATGGGGAACAACATTGCTACTGTCCCATTAAATTTCCCAATTCTCCTATTTAATTCCAACATTGTGTCGTTTTCCTCACCATAGGGCACCCCCAAATATTTAAACTGGTTCGTTTGTCTCAGTCTTTCTCCATTCAAACTTACCTCCAGGACATTTCCACCACCTCCGATCAACATCACCTCTGTCTTCCCTCGATTTATCACTCCTAATACACCCTCTCCCCAACTCCTCTCTCCCAAACCTCAAGAAAAACTTTGCCAGTCTCTCTTGTTTTTGTGGCAAAACACACGCAAGTCATGCCGCCGTATCCAAACAATACTCATTCTCCACTCTGTTCCGCACCGATCTCCCACAACTGTCCACTGTATTACACGGCTGCATGAACAGAATTGGAGACAGCACGCCTCCCTTGCTTCACCCCCGTTGTGTTAGTTCAAACCATTTCATCCCTCACCGGACATTAGTTCTTACTGCTGCACTTACTGTCTACACTAAGTGCTTGGTCATTGCTTTTAACAATCTTCTCAGGTTATTCCATACTCATATTCTCTCAGTTCCCTCCACAATAACAACTCCCTTGGCACTCTATCAAAAGCCCTTTCTAGGTCTACAAAAGCTGCATATGTTTTTCTATTAAATTCCCAATTCTTTTTCACTTATCATCTTCAAAGCGGACACCAGATCTATAGTCGATTCTCCCCGGGTCCCATGAACCCATGTTGCCCACTCATTCTAAGCTTATCTTCCACACACCTCTTCTCTCACCATTAAATGAATGAGTCACGGAAAGATTTTTACTCTCCATCGGCGGGATTCGAACATTGGACTACGCGTCGCCATAGTTAACAATAACCGGAGTCTTTAACCACTTAGGCCATCCCACGTCCCCAAAAATAGAACGCTTCCAAACGTAGTTTTTAAAGCACCTTGGTGTTTTCTCATCCCATAATTGCTAGAGTACTCAAAGGCCTGGCCCGCAAAATATACTATAATATATATATATATATATATACTATAATATATATCATATATATATATATATCATATTAATATTATAATATATATATATTAATAATATATATATATATAGTAGATAGATAGATTATAGATTAACTCCGGTATGGTAGTTATATATATAATATATATACTATAAATACTAATATAGGGTGATACTATATCATATATAGCTTATCTAACGCAACTACTGATAGTCATACGACTATCGTTCGCGAACACAATCAGTAAAGCGCATTACGTACTACATATACTCCTATCTAGAGCACCTAGCTTCGTTATGAATACATCGCTTCTCACCTCTTGACTAGTACACCGCCTAGTATATAATGGCCGTCTATCCCTTCTGATCCATAACATAACCATATACCGATATAAATATTAAACTTGTCAATTACTCTACATATATAATCTATCACTATACTATTGCATATATGATCTAAGCTTAGGTCGTTCTTATATATACTCAATAATCATATATACGTATAGTCCTATTCATATATCGTATAATTATATAGTATAAGCAACCGAGCAATCTATATCGTATCACGTTAATGCCCTCCCTACCATATAACTCTCTCCTCCTATTCCGTACTACTAAATTTACATAGATCTAGTATATATATCTATATTTATTAATCAAAATACTATATTAGGTATCACAAGACTAGAATGCATCTACACCTACATACCCTTATACTAGCTCATAATATAAACCACCTATCGTTTTTATACTATATTATATGTACTTAATGACATCATATACGTGCGCGAGACCTGCTAACGTGAACGGCTATAGGCTTAATATATTATTCCATAATATTATATATAGACATACGTAGTACTTATGAAACCCACCTCATAAGAATATAGTTTCTCTGGTAAGTGGCACTAGACATAATTAATGAGTTAGATATAACTATATATTAGTTAATAGTGATATATATAAAAGTTACTATATATATATCTTAATATAATACTTATACAGTATACTACACTTATTCAGTATATAAGATATACGACTACTAATATGATACCTATCTACTATAATTACTATGATATATTATAATAATAATACAAGTACGTGATATACAATATATCATAAGTCATATACGATATACTTTT
>JABUQX010096860.1:32500-36821 GCA_015478945.1 Trachelipus rathkii
CTCAACCAACCACTGTAAATTGTGTGGTCCTTTCGGTACCAAATCATTTATATAATAAATAATTCGTTTCTACCAACATAAATCACGATTAGTAGGCCCATATGTTGCTCATCTGTAAATGTTGGCATTTGCAACATAGGCCGTATAGGCCGTGCGTGTATTTCGTAAGGGAGGGAGTCAAATTTTCCAAGAAAAAAGGTCTAAGGCTTGAAGTTAATTAGGGCTTCTGCTAAACATCTAAAACTTGTTATTTTAAAAAAATAGGAAACCCATTTCTCAATTACGTTATCTTCTATAATATATTTTGTTGCATTTGGTTCTTTTTTTTTATTTTCTTCTTTTTTATAACAACATAGAGAGAGTATATAATTTTCTTTGCCTTTTCCAATGTTTTTTCCTCGGTACATTTATTTTTTTACCCTAACATTCATACATTAAAAACCTTTTTTTTTTCTTTTTAAGAAAAGAAAGACGCTACTTTTAAATCTATTGGCAATAAATTTAACTCAAAGAAATAGTTGATTAATTACCTTTAACATCCTTTAACAGGTATAAAAAGAAGAAAAAGAAGAAAAAAAAGCAACTCAAAAAAAAAACCTCTTTCCCAAATGAGTCTGCCATTTGAGAATAAGCTTCAAATTATAAATGAGTTGGCTACCCTCAAATATGACTGAAAAAAAGAAGAAATATGTGAAAAAGAGGAAGACGGTTCATCCTTGCAGGAAATGTGGGACTAATTACAATGGTTGCACGAAGAAGAAAAAGAAGAAGAAGAAGAATCATCTTGAAAGGATCGTAAAGACTTCCTTGAATTTTATAACTTTTTCTCGTTTTAATTTGCCATTTCTTTACCTGAGAGAGAATTCCTTCAAACTCTAAACTTTTTCTTTATATATATATATATATATATATAATATATATATATAATATATATATATATATATATATATATATATATATAAATATCATATATTATATATATTATTACTAATATTTATTTTATTATATAACATATGATATATCAGTGATTAACTTTTGAATATAGAATTAAAACTGATGTTTATAATAAATATATCTTCTTGGTGTACTATAAATCAAGTGAAACTATTAAGATATGAGATATTATAATAATGATATATTAATTATATATAATATATAATATATATATAATATATCTATATATATATATATATAAATACAGTATAATATATAGTATTAAAGTAGAAACATATAAAAGTGGGGTGCACTTGAGCCTCGCCTGAAATATTGACGAAAAAAAAAAACTTAATATATATAATTTGCCAGACCGCATTATTACAGGAATATTTAGTTGAGGAGAAAAACTGAAAAAGATAGCACATCAAGTCGATAGATACATGAAATTAGTCAATGCTACTAATTACTTGACCAACACACGTATTAAAAGCATATGTATTATTTTATAGAGTGTTTTTAACAGCTCTTTTTGACAGTATTTCTCCGTTTGTTTGGATGAGAAAAAGTGTTATGGTATCAATACATATTGGACACTATAGAAACGGTTGATTTGTCAAGCAAAACACGCGAGAAATTCGAAAATATACTAACTAAGTATTAAATAAGCTTGTTATTTTTTCCAAAAGAGAGTTTCTCAAAGTAGCTTTATACCTGGGACAGAAGACATCTCACGCTAGTGATTTGCGCCTGGATGCAAAAAAAAATTTTATCTACATATTGACCGACGAAACTACGGATATGTCAAGGCATAAGTAACAATTATTTATTTATAGTTAAGAGTTTTTTTTCGATTTTGAGAAAAAAATTCGACTGTTCGAAAAGAAGAATATTCTACGAGGGTGTTTTGAAGTTCTTTAAAGGGATCGGAATAGTAAGAGTAACTCCAATTGCCAAAACTTTCATTTGTTTTTGTGAAAAAGAATATGGAACTCAAAATAAGAATTATGTGATCATAATATCATCATTATATATAATATATAAAATATATAATACTACAATCACATACTTCAATATTTTAATATTATATATATATATAATAATATCATATATTCTATATTTTATATATATATAATCTTATTATAATATATATAATATATTAAATAATCATTATATAATTAACAATATATACATATATATTTATCAGCTTCAACCTTTGCTTATTTAAAACGAGTCGTTTTTTTTTATTATTTCACCTTAATAATAAATTAAAACTTATTTATAAAATCAAACGACAGTACTCATGGAAAAATAACATCAACTCGGATGCAACATAGACATGGTGTTGAGTATAATATATATAATATATAATATTTTTACTATTAATTTATTTTATTTTATCTATAATATAGTTATAGTATATATATATTTAGTGAGTATATGTATCATATTTATATATATATATATAATAATATTATTAATATAATATAATATAAATATAATATAATAAATAATTATAATAAATATATATATTTTATGTATTTTTCAATAATTTTTATCATTTATCTAATAATAATATGTGTTGTGGTTTTATTTTTTGGTAGAAGTCACTTATTTAACAGATTATTTTGTTTTTTAATTTTTAATTAAAGAAAAATTGTTAAGTCAATGGTATTGATGCACAGTCTCTCCCTCCCCTGCACAATTACACGCTTAGTTGTATTCACGAGGCTTATCACACACGTTAGCTAATGCACTCACATCTTGTTGTAATGTATAAAGCTGAAATGCCCCCCCTAAGCCCTGGGTGGTTATTCAGGAGATTTTCCCCACGTCGAAAATACATTGGCCCTAAATAAATTTTTTTTTCTGTTCTGCTATATACAAACAATATAACGCTTCGTGACATATTATATAATATTATATTATAAATAATATATATAATATATATATATATATATATATATAACTTATATAATATATATATATATATATATATTATATATTATATTATATATATATTATATATATTAACATAACAAGGTGTAGGAGAGTTAGATATAGATTTGTCAGAGCGAATACATAAAATTGATGATAAAGTTGGAAAAAGATATATAGAGAATTTCAAAAATGAAATATTGGTAGCTATAGAAAAAAATATGATAAGGGTAAACTTAAGAGAGAAAAATATTAAATAGTGCTAAGCTCCCCTAAAAAAACCTATAAACAAAATTCCTTAATCATTTGGAAACCACAGAATTTGATTGAGCAAGTTATAATGTCACAGGGGACTTTTATGTGGCTGAAAAGAGCCTTAAAGTTCTTTTAAAAGAAAGAAAAAAAAAATTTAAGACTTGTGTAGAAATAACCAAGAGAACAAAAACAAAGGGATACCGTGTTATTCGAAGCGACAAATGACAAAGAACACAAATTTTACGAGGGGTAGGTCTCTAAAAGAAAAACAAAAATATGAGTCAAAAAAAAACAACCCACAATTAGAAAAAGGAACACTAACTTTTGAACTAAGATACCTTGCGACCTGAATCCCTTTTCGTTATTTTCCCCCCTCTTAGAAGTTGAAAAAATGTGAAAAAAACGTGAAAGTTTTTGATTGGAAAACTTTATCAGTACTTAATGATCTTACTTAAGATTTTATTTTCGCGTAATCTTCTAACAAAAGAAAATATAAAAGCGCCTCTTTGGGGCCCATAGAATGCCCACTAATTTTGAAAAATGAATTGGGAAGGTATTTAAACAAGTTAAGGATAATATAGAACAGACACCCTAACATACGAACCAGTTCTTGTATGGTGTCATGAGCGATTTTCTGGGAAGATACGAAATTGAACAACGTATATAAACCTCAAAAAGAACCACACTTTTTCACCTGATAAAGCTGTATATCATCAAAATAATAAGAAAGAGGACGGTTAAAAATTTAAAAAATAAATAAAAAAAATCAAAAAAGATAACTGGGGAAAGAAAGAAAAAACAAAAAACAACCGCTTCTTTTTTTGTGTCTGGGAATTTTGCCTCGTAGTTAAATATATTTAATGGTTTTAAATACATAACAATTCCAATCCCCAGCAGAAGAGCTATAATTTTTTTCAATAAAAGCACATAATTCACAAAAAATGAGAAATAAAGAAAAATTTGCAAGGATGAAAACGTCTCTTATTCTTTTGCGTTAATTTTTTTTTGGGGGAAAGTTTTTATACTGGAACATATATATATATAAAATGTGTGTTTATATATTTAGATTTATATGATCTTTTGCAGAGGGAAGGTGGGTCATCTTAGTTGCTTTATTTTTTTAAGAGGGAGGCCCGGGTCGCTCCTGTGCTTTTCTCCCTTTAAATATGAAGATGACTCATTTGAAATTGAAGGA
>JABUQX010096861.1:0-10000 GCA_015478945.1 Trachelipus rathkii
CATTAAGCATAAATAAATTTTTTTTTTAATTTTGTGCTCTCGATAGTGTAAATTAATTTTCACGCTGATTCAGAAAATGTTATTTATTTTCCTGTAATGAAATCTGTTATAGTTATCTAGTTACATGATCTGAGCTATTGGGGCAATGCGTCCTATGAGTAATAAGATATATAAAAGTGATATATATGATCTAATAAATATTCAATGTGTTTCGAGCTGGATATACTAAATTCACTTAGGGCGTGTTATAGTGTTAGAGATAAGATAATTGATATAATAATTAATGAGGACAAGAAACCGAATTAGAGAAGTTGTGTGGTGTGAAGAGAGGGGTAAAGGAGAAAGATTAAATGAAAGTACGTTTGAGAATGGTTTATAGTCATGTGGTATATAAGGATAGAGAGAATGTAAGTACGGTATTATAATATTTGGTTATTATGAAGCTATATATAGCGCGGATGTATATGGTGAGTATGATTAGATTGGGACATCGACCGGCTCTAGGGAAGATATAATCCTAGAATGAATAAATGTGTAGATTAGTAATGATATATCAGTTGAGAATGAGAGATATGCCTATTAGGAAGGTAGAGAATAATGTGAGCTGGCAGAGGCAGCATGAAAGTAATAATAGTATATAGTTAAGCATATATAATAAGTTTATATAATGATTTATATAATTGGTCAATAATATATATAGTATATATTTGTATAAGAGTATATAAATGGTTGTGGCCCACCTGGCCAGGGGATGAACTTAACTAATATATTGACGAATATGCACCATATATAGTGGAGTATATAGGTAAGTTCATGGGTAAAATTGTTCCCTGGTAGCGTGAAAGGATTAGGGTGGATTTTCTGACTGCGAGAGTATTTCTTACACTTATTATATATATAATGCGCAGCAAATCAGATTGCGATATATAAAAGGGGGGGTTTGGTCAATGTTTAAATCTGTTAGCCTCTGCGCATGCGGCACGCCACGTTGGCACTTTCGACTTTATGAGTAGCGCCGAGGGAGCTCTTCAGGGCGACTATTCCAACCGTTCGCCTCTGCTTTGGACGCGCTGCTAACTGACTGAGTTCTATAGAATTTCACTCACGAGCAGATTAACGAGTGATCAACGCAACGGTAGACCTATCACACAAGCCTTGACCCCCTTCAACGGAAATTAATACGAATACATGGTCGCATAACTTATAACCCAGTTACACTCCTTAACCCAAAGCTATCCACAGAGGAAGTGAGCAAAAAGGTGGATGATATAATATAATTACTAGATCTAATCACAAGAATCAACAATTATATAAATAATGTAAACCTATCTACCACACCTTTATTATTTTCAAAAATAAATTCTAAAACTATAAAATATATATATGAAATTAAATTTTTTTTATAATAGAATAATATAATATTTTTCTTTAGTTTATGAGTCTTCTTTATTTTATATGAGAAATTTTATTTCTCATTTTAACGATCGATGACCGATAGAGTTGAATATAGAATTTTCTTGAATTGAAAGCTCCACTTATAAAAACTTAAATTTTATGATAGTAACTTTTGGTAAAATGAAAATAATTTCTAAAAAATTTTCTGCATTTTTAATTCCTGCATCGTCATTTCTACCCTACTTAATTTAGCGCTAAGAACAAACTAACTAACTAACTTAATAAACTAACTAACTACTAACTACTGACCTACAGATTAAAAATCCCTATCATTTATATGTCGATATACTATGTACTTTAATATCATATAATAAGATAGAATTTATATTATATAATATATATTTATATATAGTATATATATATATGTATATATTTATATGTAATATATATATATATGATAATATATAATATATATAATTTAGAAAAGTCTTAACTGGATAAGTTGCCGAAAGAAAAAAGGTTGGAATCCAAGTTTTGGGAGAGACTTTCTCTAAAAGGATAGCAGGAAATGATCAAGAGAAAAAATTTAAGGGTATGAATTCGGGGGTGAACGAGAGAGTGAGGGCGAGGGAAGGGGTAGGAAGAGTTATGAGGAAAGAGAGTTGTGGGGTATAGGTAAAAAATGTGCCAATAGGTGAGTTCGAGAATAATGTGGGTTTAAAAAGAGATTAATTGTGATGCTCCTATAATCGTGGGTTTCTTTTTTTATATTTATTCAGCCGCGTTCTCTTACTCACCAGTGAATGGAGCGAGGGCGGAGGAGGAGAGAGAAAAGATTTTGGAGTGAGTTTGACATCGAGAGAATGCTTTGCATCATTATCCAGTGTAACTGTAAGTAAATTATTTTTCACTTAGGAGGACATATGTGGAAAATGACACAGCAGGTAGGGAAGAACATGTGGAAAGCAGAGGGAGACTCTGCGGAAGAGAAAGAACTTCACTACGTCGCATTCTGTGGATAGGGAAAGGAATGATAATGTGAAAGTCTGTTCACGCAATCTGTGTTGTTAATAATAAAATGATTATAATTGGGTAATGTACTTGGTTCAAGAGAGAAGTGAAAATGCACTTATAGGTACATCAAGACACAGTAGAAGAAGAAGTCTCGCACATACCACTGGAGGGGGAAGGAGGCAGCTCGAATGTGGATAGTAGGTGTGTGAGTCATAAATAGAAAGGATAGCGAACGGGAGCCGCACGCACGTTCTACCTAGCATGTATAATAGTGTTATATACAGAAGGGTGGGCAGGTACGGAAGAGTGTTGTATACTGATCACTATTTGGAGGTGGGTGCTAGCTATAACGCGGTAGCGGGGACTGGGCAGCGTAACCGTATGAGTGGGAACACGACCAATGAAAAGTCACCAGAGGAGACACCAATAGTCATAAAGGTGGAAAAATTAGATGAGCGACAAAACTCGTGGTAGGAAGGGGAGTTTATGAGGGGGCTACTGGGACGCCGAGATAAGTGGTATGCGCGATACGTTGAGAGGGACGGAATTAGGGAGTGGAGGATGGAAGTGGATGAGGATTTACAAAGGAGACACACTTTGTGAAGAAGGGCCAGAATGATATGCTTGTTAGTTATCTCAAAGCGTCGGTCGAGCAACAGTAGAAGAGAAAGTCGACAAGTGTATATCTCGTGTTCGCGCACCTGCAGAGGTGACAAGATCGTGTGTTGAGAACACACAGAAGAACACGAAGATCTTCACTCATCGATATCTGGTGCTGTTCGGCTGCAATAGGACGAAGCGCGACCCCTGGAAGAATACAGGAGAGGGTTAGAGTGGCTGCCAAAGAGGTGTGCCGGTCGGAGACAAGGAGAGCGTAAGAGACAATGGCAATAATGAAATGTGGTAGAAAACAGTGAAATTCTCTCGAAAACCGCTTGAGAGGCGCAGCAAACGCATCAGCCATGGAAAGAATACAATATAAACAAAGGAAGAAAAAAAAATGGAAAGGTTAGGGAGAGGGTTAAGGGAGAGGAGGGGAATGGATTAGGAGGGGACGATATAAGTGAGGACAAATAGTATGTGGGTGCGAGAGTGACGAATCATTAAGAGAGTGATTCATACGATATGCAATATTGGTTGTCGTGGATGAGTAATGAGGATCACATTTACAAGAGGTGAGGGTGGGGGGAAGTGGGGCTATGAGATTAACGCCGCGGCACTTCTTTGCGTAAATACAATGCGCACTGACAATATATCAAGGGCCGCGTAATACTACTCTAAAGGATGAAAAAGGAAAGTCCACAAGGTCTATGAACGTGGTTGTAAGTATGGAAATGTTATCCACGATGCGCGATGTTACAGAGAAGTGTAATCTGTTCTCTTCATAGAGCTTATAAGACTTATCATACTCTTACGCTGCGTAGGAAAGGGATTGGAGTAGCGATTTCCACAGGATGGGAGACTTGGATAAGTATTGATTGATCTCCTTTTGAGATCTTACTTAGGGATATCAGTGGGAATATTCCGAAGGAACCGTAGTGGATAGTAATACTCGAGTAAGTCACATTTGTATTCCTTTATGAGTGTAGTACGCGGAGAAAGTGATCACTGATGGGAGAAAAACATATTGACGCACGCGAGTGGAGAATGTAAACTACGCGACGAAATGGCAAAGAGATGGGGAGCTTAAGATACACCCAATAGAGAGTAGGTGTCAGCAGACGAGTGTGTGTAGTGGACTAAGTATTCAACGATGCAAGATGCTATCGTGGAGTATAAGGTATCACGAAAGGAAAGCGGCACACACGCTTGGACCCGAGTGGTTTTCTTGATCTGGAAAACGCATACAATTATAAGACAGTGAAAGAGGGGGGAATATGAAGGTGCTGGAGCGAATTTGGAGTAGGGAGGTTATCACCATACTAGTTAAAAGGATCATTTAGCGGCCTTGCATTTTGATACGCGCAATCGATTCCCAGTATCACATCTGGTTATTGAGAGTATTCAGGCGAAGCGTTATAAGAGTGAGATGATATTTGGGAATAAGAGAGAGTTATATAGATAGAGAGCGAATTTGTGTTTACCAATGTCCACATGGCTTTTCAATTTTTATTTAGCCTGAGCATGTTGTACTGCAGAGGAAAATCAGATGAACGTAGGAACGGATGACTGACGGAGCGTTAGCACTAGATGATGGAGATGTCTTGCGAGTGCATATTCACAACATAAGACTCGTGTAACGTCTGATGCAACATGAATACAATACTTTGCGTGAATGAGTTAACTTTCAAGCCCACTCCTTTTACACAACCCTGGCCAGCCTCTAGTGGCCCGAAGAACCACTCAGATAAAGAGGCTCTCTAAGTACATATGTCGGAAGGCGCACATTGAAAGAGGTGTGGTGGACACTAAAAGGCGTCATTAGGATAAACCCAGGAAAGAGTAAAGTGTTAGTGTAATGAGAAGAGATGAACACAGATGAAGAGTATAGTGGTTAGGACTTCAGCAGTATAATAGTGAGGGGTTAGGGTAATTTAGAAGATAAAGGTTTTCAGATATTTAGGGATGGATTTGGGTAGGAAGGAGGGATGAAAGGAAAGCAGCTCAGACTCACCAGAGTAGGAGAAGGAATAGAGCACTTGCGAGTGCATCCTCGAGTGCGTCACAACCATTTATTGAGAAAAGGGCCGAGTGTGGGACTTTTAGTCCAATACATAAACTTAAGATAAAGTACGCCTCATTGAAAAAATAATCCGTTTCAATTCGTGTGTACCATATATAACCCCATCGCTAGTTGAAAATAATCGAGAGATGTGAAAATTACATCGGAGTCCATATAGAAGAAGCTGGACGATGTTTGAGAACACAAACCTAGGCGTAGCTAGAGCGGTATGTGGGTTAGCAAAACGAGAGCGATTTATATGGTATAGGTCCGTAAAAGAGCACGAGATGAATGTCATAGCCAAATTGGGTATATTGGTAGCACACAGAGCGGAAGAAGAGTTAATTTTCTCATATAATGCATTGGAGGACCTTTCTCGAGGAGAACCGCAAGTCTAGGACGAGAATGAAGCGTGTTTGGTTAATATGGCCACATAGATGTCAGTAAGCCGTGAGGCGACGACGGGATAGAAAACGCAGTAAATAGGGGGAGACCGAGAGTACACGGCTGGATGGATGGAATATATGCAAGAGAATATGCTCTGGAAGAGAGAGGGATGAGGGTGGAGGAGGGTAGGGGGGTTGGCGAGAGATAGAATGGAATGGAGGAGGTGGATGGGGGCGAGATGAAGGAAAATATGAATTAGGGAAGATGCACGTACCACTACTAAACCACTCTAACCTCATACGCTGTTGCAAATTCATAAAACCTAAATCTAATTTATTCTTCTTCTCCGCTTCACACCGCGGAATCACAGATGTTTCTCTAATACATTATTATGATATTAATTCAAATAATATTAAATATGTAAATATATCACACATCAATATATTTCACTCTAATATACCATATATAGCATATTATACCTAAAATACTAGCATACTTTATGATTCTTCAACACAATCAGTACTCATTATCAGTCACTCGTAATCAGATAGCACACTCTTTCGACAAAATACCTAGCTAATTAATTAATCATTATCCCTACAACATCAGTAAACTTAATTCACCTCACTCATAGTACTATAATTTCTACAGTTCCCCACTTATCGTATCACCACTTTACACCTACTTTTTTAATTGCAGACAGGAGGACATTATACCTTATATATAATATATATATATATATATATATATATAATATATCGAGACCCTCATTTGCTCCGTGATCTGGAGAGAACAGTAGTAAATACAATTAACACAATCACACCTTTTGGAGACTCATATAAACCAGAAGCACTCTGAAATTACAGTAATTTTGACAGGCAAAACTTGTCCCAACATCCAACCTCTTAAATTCACCATGGCTGGGTTTTAACCTTCGCCTCCGTTCTTCCGATTCTATTTCGTTTTTTCTAATATTTTAATATTCGTTGCTTCACACACTAGTGTAATTACGACTTTGTCAGCTCGATAAAATCGAAGTGTTAAATTACAGATGGTAAGAGGAACGACAATATTCATAGAACGCAAGTATATATCTCAGACGTACACCTCACATGAGAAGCCAATGCCTGAAGATTGAATAGAATCGGAGGAGCTTCCATACGCTCTTAGAATGCAATATACTGTTGCATGCTCCAAAAAAGACTCCAGCTATGTTAGAATCGTTTTCTTGGCACCAGCTCGCGCTATCAAAACTCGCGCACATTTATCTAAACATGTAACATATATAACTTACTCACAAATAATAAATTTGCATATGAAATCGACACTTAGCTGAAAATAAATAGCTCGAGTCAGATTATCATTGTAATCGGTATCTTAATACTGTCACTCAGTGGCTCGCACTGCTGCCAAATATTCATCACTCCAAACTTCGATTCGTTCAGCTAATGTATTGCATCTAAATCTTTGTTTGAACACAATATTTATTCTGTTATTAATACTCTAAAGAGATAATTCTCACAAGAAGATTCCGATTTTTAATGCTTGGAGTTATTAGTGCTACAAATAACCAAGATTTATTCGACCGCATGTATACCGTTCCAGTATATGAAGCTGTGCACGTACTAGCCTCCGGCTCGTATGAAGAGTGTATGTAAGTTCCCTTCCAAAGTTCAAGAAGGATGGATTCCAAAACACCAAATGAACGTCCGGCCTAAGCCTCTAGTGGTACGAAAGTGACTCTCTCACTGCTCCATACTATCATGCGTATTGTATATGCACTCCTCACATGATTTACGTCACTGGTATACGTAGTTGCTTGTTGTGTGCTGTCTCCTTTTCATTGACTAATCCGTCCTTTGCTCAGACAATACTAGGAGCCATCCATCTTCTCTTTCTGTAGAGACTTTACAGAGTCATGCTGTCCTGTTCGTAGCGTGACGACGGTTCGAGGAGTGTTCAACTGTAACACAATGACATAACAATAATAAAAAATAACAATATTATATTTATCCGCTTATATTCAATTAATCTAATCATTATTAATTATTAACTTATTATTAATTATCCAATTATTATAACTAATTTAATTGATAAACTCTATATTATTTCACTTTATCTATTATTATTAATGTTATTATTATATTATTTATTATTATTTTTATCATCTATTACTATTATTAATTAATTTTTTAATGGTATATATATTATTCATACACAATTATTATACAATTATCGCATATGATTAGAGCAACTTGGAATATTAATCGAAATATTTGAGCTCCATTCTTTCTGATGGTCTCGCCATATCTACTCCTATGAATTTTGTTACTAATGCTATTCTACGCTTGATTTCACTAGCTAGAATCAACTATTAATTCCCACTATTGCTCGCCTTAACTATGTATATTTACCTAGCGACGACAGCGTCTAATTATTTAATAATACATTTATTATTTATATAATTATAATTTTACTTCCTTAAATTTATTTTTTAAACTTATTTATTTATTTAATCCTATTTATTTATTTAATTATTACTATCTCCTATTTATCTAGTAATCAATCCATTATTCACTCTCTCACTTATCATCTCATAATGTCATCCCATAACTTATAATATTTATATTCAATTAATGATATCAAAATATAATTTATATGATACTCGATATTATATATTCTCATTTCCATAATATCACTCCTATACTTCGATTTTAATTACATCTCTTATTATTTTTATATTAATTTATTATATTATATTATTACCCTACACAGATATCTATCAACATCTCCTTTAATATTTCGTATCTCCTCTTCATATTTTCTCTTTTCCCTACTGCAGTCCTTATATTACCTATCTATCTTATCCTTATACAATAATTATTATCATCATATACTTAGTCTTAGTTATAATTATTCTATTTAATTGGAGGATAACTTCTTGAGAGTGTTTGAATAGAAAAGTTATATTCAAATTCAATTTGAATAATTCAGGTTTTGTCCACTTACAAATATTCTCTCAAGCTACATCCCACTTACCCACTCACATACTGCATAATTCACCCTCCACTCTTTTCTCTGACGCTCGCAGTACACGACCAAAGCTTAATAAATAACACAGACGAATTAAGTACTATTCGCATTATTAAATTTTATGTAAAGAAGCCACAAAACCACAACACTAGTTTAATTAGATGGATTTCCTAAATTATCTGGATTATCAAAATATTATCTATTAATTGCGTGGTGTTGAGCGAGACTTCCTTAATGATCACAATAACCGATAGCCTCGTCTCATTTGATCTCCCCAGGATATAATTGGCACTCATATCACCTTCTAGTGTACCGCAACCAAAACTATCACCAACTAAAGAAAGCACATAGACGACGCGTGAGGCGAGCGGGGAGTAGCTCCAGATGCTTCTATTTTCACGATTAACAAAAAGTCGAGTACACTTATGTGAAACAAAAATAATATTTTCTAAAATTACGAAACTATTGAAATCCTGGCAGTTCGAATGGAAAACAAATCCTTCAATGTAGTGATTTAGTGGGATATAACCGACCCCTAAAGCGTCGGAGAATTGAAATTCATTAACTCATTGAATATACAATCACAAACATACTTGCATAAACACGAAGGTAGTAATTGCTGGTGATCTACATTGATGCTCACATCTTGGCAATAACGTATTTTCCAATCACTCAGCATGGCACCATACTCCTGAGCCATAAGCGGACACAGCCAACGCGCTCTCAAATATAATGAATGTCAAATCGGCCTGATCAACTAATAACGCATTACCTATGACCTTTATCCTGCCACAACCTTATTAAAATTAATAACATCGATACGTAGAATTCTAGGACTCACAAGCAAATCAACACGCTCATACCGCATCACTAGACTATTCAATCCACAGGTCACGTTTGGCAATGTTACAACAACTAGGAGGACACTAGTGCACCTCTACTTCCTCTCTCATTCTCTTCCAAACAGCCAGCACACATTTCACATTTAATGAGGGAATCAAATATTATCCACCCACCTTTATTTTGTCACACTTCAGCGTGATTGTTATTACGCTCACTAGCGAGCAAATCAAATTTGCCCTTTCTAAACTACGAGTCGCATACATCTTCTCTGCTTCATTACTCCTACAATATCATTCATTTCTACTCTCTAATAAAACACGACTAGCAACACTTACTCTCCCATGTAACCTCCACTACGATTCATACAGTTATTACGACTCTGATAGAGATACAGGGAGGAGGAGACCGATTATAACGGGATCACGCAGATTCCTCAGCTAGTGCTCTGCATATAAGCATTCATGTAAGCAAGAAAATTGATGGTTATAAGTATGAGGGGTTTGCCTCTCAGCCACATTCAACTCAATCTTAACAGGAGATCACTACCGTCCGCTTAGCCTCGGGATTTCACTACGATCACCGCACGATGCAACATAACGCATTTATGATCGGAATCTTCTTATCTCCAACACTCATCATAAGACAATAATTGTTAAGTTGTAAATG
>JABUQX010096861.1:15000-17500 GCA_015478945.1 Trachelipus rathkii
TCTACTCAGGATATCATCCCTCTCTCTAGAATACAAATATTGATTTAACCAAGCTTCAAATTTGTTCTGTATACAGTGGAAATAAACCTTAAATTCCTAAGTTTATTTAAAAAAAAAATTTTTCTTCGCTACTTTACAATGGTTAAGAAGAAATATGTCATTATTCCATTTATGATTTAAATTTTAAAGGCTAGCAGGTATTACTTGAAAGTTAGTGTGGAAAGGTTAAAATATGTAGGGAATTTAATTTTATTCAGAAATTGTTACAATCCTTTTTTTTTTTTTTTTTAAATCGGATTAAAAAATTTATGATAAATCTGCATAGATAACAATAAACAAAAATTATCATCATCATCTCTTAAAATATGTATCGTACAAGTTACGGCCTGCCAACTTAAAAATTGATATAAATTATCACTTATTCATTGTTTACATTACTACATATCATCTTCAAAATCACAGTTAATCGGAGTACTTAGACATAAATGCCAGTGTAATTTTGTGGCCCTTCCTGCACCTAGTCTGCATCTAAGTTTTGTTCAGACTAGCCCAAATGTTTAAAATATCTCTTTAGTAGATGCTGAGCTGGAGGTCAGCAAAGTCAATTTCTAAAGAATTGATAGAAATCAGGTGGTAGTACATATCTTTTGATAGTATAGTTTTCCATAAATACCCACTACCCTTATATATGATAAGCACTTGTGAAATGAACAAAGAAAAGGGGAAAAATCCTTAATGTCAAGAAATATTGAAAAATTTCAGGCTTGTGTATTTGTAATCCACTACCCATTACTTTGCTTTATCCTCTTGGACACTGCTCAAATTTACTCATATTTCGGATGGGTCCATTTAATTTGCGATATAGAAAAAAGGTTCAATTGCATCATCTATACTTAGTCTGATAATCTCTCTGTATGTTTCCAGTGCTTCACTTTGAATGAACTGATCCAAACATCAGTTGCAGTAGACAGTGTTGCCGAATTACTTGGAAGAATATTAAGAGCTTCAGCTACTTCCTTATTTCATTTTGAAGATTTACTACCTCTTTGTACATATGAGTTTTGGTCAAGAATTTTGTTATATAGTCATCAATATTATGATCATGATATTGATATTTCCTTTTGTTCCCATTCTCCTAAGATCGCTCTACCTGGTCCCGCTTTGATTGGCAGTGACCATTACCCAATATTCTTAAATAAACTTGCACCGAGCCCAATGTTAAAACCCATTTCAAGCTGGCGTTATGACCGATCGGAGGGGGATGGGCTCTTTTTTATTAGGCTATAGCTATCCCACTTTCTCCCTTCAATAAGCGGTTTCCGACTATTGATGATGCCTTTAACTTCTTCCAACAATTTATCACCACAGCAGCTTAAGGTTGCATTGCGCGGTCTTCCGCATGTAGGCGTTCGGCAACCCCTTGGTGGTTCGAAGAGTGTGCACAAGCTAACCGAAAGAAAAAACTACAGACAATACAAAAGTACCCGCACCACCTCAAACATGATTATTTTTAAAGCAGCTGCGGCTGGGTCTCGTCGAACTAATCGCCAAACACGTAAACAATACTTTCGAACTTATACTTCAACTGTCAGCTCCACAACTCCCCTTTCTTCGTTGTGGAAAGTTGCACAGAAAATATCTCGCCGCTCCAACAACTCTTCACCCACAGTCCTCCGTTATGAGCCTGATATAACCCATATGTTCTCTGCTCCTGCAGCTGTTGCAGATGCATTAGGTTATAATTTTGCTAGCCACTCGAGCTCTTTCCGCTATCCTGAAGCCTTTCAATAATTGAGAATTAACACTGAACCGCCAGACTTTTCAACAGCGAAAAGGGAAGAGCATTTCTATAGCCGTCTTTTTACACTTGCAGAGTATCAAACTGCACTGGTGAACAGCAAAGACGGTGCCCTTGCCCCAGACTTAATTCCGTTCATATTGCCCCTTCATATTCACACCTTTGCATCAGCGTTCTTGCTGGATCTGTATAACAGAATTTGGATCGAATCCTCTTTTTCATCTATTTGGACTACAGCTTTTGTAATCCCTATTCCCAAACCTGGGAAAGATCCGAAGTTGGCGGACAACCAAAGACCAATTTTGCTGACCTGTTATACTTGTAAATTAATGGAGAAAATGGTTTCCGGCCGCTTTCTCCCTGCTCTGGAGAGTCGCCAGGCTTTTTCAATCTACCAATTTGGTTTCTACAAAAGTCATTGTCCGCGGATCCCTTGTTAAAACTGGATCATGACATCCGGAAAGCCTTCTCAACTGGTGGGATGGTTCTTGGTGTCTTTTTGACCTTGAAAAAGCTTATGACACATCGTGGAGAACTGGGGTTCCGAGGACAGCTCCCTCTCTTTATTAAATGCCTTCTGTCAGACAGATTCATCCAGGTTCGGTGCTCTTCAGTTTTATCACGCCACTTTACTCTGGATGAAGTTGTTCCGCAGGGCAGTGTTCTAAGTGTATTATTATTTCCTCTAGGATTCAATGACAT
>JABUQX010096861.1:22500-25000 GCA_015478945.1 Trachelipus rathkii
ACACAAAAGACGCTTCAAGTTTACTTGGAGATGAAGGATGGGATTTCCAGGTAAGCGGCTATTTTTTAATCTTACTCTAGAATTATAAATATAAATCCTTTATTCCATTAATGATAATTAATTATCAATATAAACCTTTTGATTCCATTAATGATAATTATGATCAGTTATATTAGGATTTTGAAAGATTTATAATAGTTTATTTTTTTGAGCCATGAGTTAATAAACTAATTATTTTCTAGATAAATAACATTTTTTATGAATATTTTATAATCACATATCTACAGGCTTGCACTGAAATGGTGATGCCCTTTTGTTATGACGGTAAATCAGATTTTTTCGAACCAACGCCTTGGAATTTTACAGAGTATGCTGAAATGTGTTACAATAAGTGGAAAGTAATGCCTCGTCCATTGATGCCGGAAATACAATACGGTGGAAATAGAATTACTGCTGCAAGTAATATAGTTTTTAGGTAAGATCTTATTTTGTTCTCTATTTTTTTTTTACCTTACACTATAAAAATATTTGGGCTTCATACTTATAAAATTTGTTTAAATTAGAGTGCAAGCTAAAAAGGGGTGGCATTTGCTAGTTTAGCTCTCCTTGACCTACGATTTTAACCAGAGGTAGAAAATTTAAATTTTTTGACAAAAGTAGTAGACTTTAATATTACCAATTAAAATCAAATTTTTTGGGATATGTAGTCTATTACAATGGATTTTGACCCAACATAATCTTATACTGAGCTCGTCGAATTCAATTGCTGTAATTAAGATTATAAATTAGTAAATGATATAGGATTATGTAGCACATTTATTTGATGCAAATTTGTTCAGACTGATGATTGTTTTTCGAGAGGGAAGTAGGTGGGTTGTTAGCTAAGAAAATAATTAATATTATTGAATAACAAAGCTTATGAATGTTACAATATTTAAATGGAAATATTTTATTTTAAAACGACAAGCCTTTTAATATAGTTGGACTATGATTTAATATAACAAGAAATAAAGTTTTTTTATTTAAATTGAACAAGAGTGCTAATACTAATTTTTATTATTTAAGTAACAATAAAACTTTAATAATTTTAATGTGATTCTCCACAAACCCTTTTCAGCAATGGATTGCTAGACCCTTGGTCGACTGGAGGTATATTAACAAATTTGTCTGAATCTCTAGTTGCTGTTATTATCCCTGAAGGGGCCCATCACTTAGATCTTCGTGAGTCAGACCCCAATGATCCACCCTCAGTCGTTGAGGCGAGAAATGTAGAGAGGCACTTTATTACCAAATGGATTAATGAGGCCAATCCGATAGCAATTAAGATAGAAAGCGAATTAGAAAAGTTAGGAAGGGAATTAGAGAAGAACAATTTGTCAGAAAACGAAATAAAGTAATGGATGAAGAAAAAGTAAAGAAGAAAAGTAAAGGTAAAGTCACACGAACGCAAAAAAGTTAAAAGAAGAAAGAGGAAGAGAAAAAAACTTGAATGGGATAAAAAATTTTGATTTTTTTCTTTTTTTTTAAGTATTTTTTCTTTTAATATATATATATATATATATATATATATTATATATATATATATATATTTATTTATTTATATAATATATAATATATATATATATATTATATATATATATATTCTATTTTTATATATATATATATATTATATATATTATATATATATATATATATATATATATATATATATATATATATATTATATATATTTATAGTTATTTATTTTTTACATACTACATAATCTTTATCAAAATATTATATATATTATATATAATAATATAATAATATATAGTATATATATATATATAATATATTATATATATATATTTATATATTATAATATATATCTATATATATATATATTATATATATATATATATTATATATATATATATATATTTTTTTTTTTTGGTGATAATACTCTAGATATTTTAACAAATAATTCTCACTGATATTTCTCTTATTTTTCATTACTATTAATGCTCACTTCTCTCCTTTTTTTTTTCTCTCTCTCTCTCTCTCTCTCTCTCTCCCTGCTTCAGATACAATCTTTATAATTTTCTTCATGAAGGTGCTTTCTAAAGGCTGTGAATGTCTTGTGAAAGAAAACTTTTTTTGGGGGGGAATACAAAATGTATGAGATTTACCTTGTTATACATAGAAGACATTAAATATCTTAGGGGAGCCATACAACTGGTTATTGAGCTTATATTTTAATAAGAGAAATAGTTTTAAGGTTTTCAAAGCATTATTTTGTTACTTTTATATAGTTTTAGATATATTTATAGTATTTCTTATATAGTATTTTTGTAGCCAAAAATTAATAATATTTTTTAAGAGGCTACTTTAAGAATATCGCGTGTTCTTTATACTTAACTTATTTTTTTATTATTGTTATTATTATAATTATTATTATTATTATCATTATTATTATTGTTAATTATTATTATTATTATTATTATTATTATTATTATTATTA
>JABUQX010096861.1:30000-32500 GCA_015478945.1 Trachelipus rathkii
CTATGTCGTATGACCTTGCGTTATATATAGCCGGTGCCAGGCTGCCTTTTCTCGAACGGCAACTTCAACTAGCTATTGTAGCTATTGAGAATATATCACAATGGGGTAACTCCCATGGCTTCCATTTTTCTCCCACCAAACTCAGCAGTGCTTTTTAAGAAAAAATGGAATCGAAGAACTTGCCAACTTCTTCCAGCGACCTAACCTTTTATGGTTCGCCCATTCTTGTTACTTCACACAGGTCAAATTTCAGGACTCAATGCTAGATGACCACTTACATATACACCGCATATTCAGAAACACCTGAAAAACAACTTGTGATCGGGCGCTTGACCTGTTACGTCATCTCTCCTCAAAATCGTGGGGTGCTGATCGCAAGTCCTTTTTCTATGGCTGCAATCGCCCAAATCCGATCGAAACTGGACTATGGCTGTGCAGTATAGGGCCAGACCTCCCACAACACTTCTACATCTATTAGATCCCATCCAAAATGAGGCCATCCGTATCTCAAGCTGGAGCCTTCGATCGTTCCCCCCCCCAAAGGGGGTGGAGCCTTGAGTTGAAAAGCCAATGTGAATGCACTCTTTCTCTTTCGATGAGAATACATCATGTGTACAAATTATCTTCGTTTTCAAACCCCAATACCGTCTGCTCTTGTACAACCGAGATTCTGAAGGAGGTACCTAGAATCTCCTAATTACTGGAACATTTGGCAAGCACGGTTCATAACATCCTTAATTTCCTTAACATCCCTTTGCAAAAGGTGTTTTCTTTCTCTTATGACGAAAGCTACACAACCATTGGCTATTCCCCGCTTCCCACCAATTTGCTTGGCTCTGACGCTCTCTCTCCTAACTAGCATCTGAATGCCTTGTAAAAGCATCATTCCTGTCTCATTCGCAGTTCACAAACTGAATTTACCTCCAGTGTTTACTGACGGCTCTAAAACAAGGGACAGTGTGGGCGCATCTGTGCTATCTTTCTTGACCGCAACCTCTCTCATACCCTCCCCCCCTCATGCTTCAATTTTTACTGCAGAATTAATGGCTATAATGAATTGCCCTTTTTCGAATTCTAATCCTTAACCAAGATCACTCTTATGTCATTTATTCGGATTCGCTCAGCGCTCTACAAGCGCTTAAAATCCCTTATTCTAAAAACATAAATGGTATCTCTCGCTGTACAACAAATGTTCTTCGGACTGCTCCATTCCCGTAAGAAACAAATTATTTTATGTTGGACCCCTTCTCATGTAGGGGTAATTGGCAATGAAATCGCTGACAGAGAGGGCAAAATGGCCGCCTCCTCTTTTCGGAATTGTTCCAGGTACCTCCCAGATACCATTTGACAAGGCCGCCTCTCATCAACTGATTATCTTACTACCTGCCTCCGACAAGGCCTTTCGATCTTTGGGTTGCTAATATGCTAAGAAATGATCAGAGGGAAAGTGAAACTCAGAAAATATAAGCGAACATTGGTGAATGGTCTTACCTCCCACAAACGAAAGCGCTTACACGCGATGATACTTACACGCCTCCGTATTGGCCACACCAATATTACTCACAGTCACTGTATGTCATGGGACCCCTGTCCCATTTGTAAATTTTTGCCTTAGCCATACCCCGCAATCAGTTCGCCAATTATCTTCAATTGATTGTTCCCAACTGGAGCCGTCCACTCGTTGTCATTTTCCTACTTTACGATCCATAATACCTTCCAAAAAGATTATTCAAATATTGTGGAAAGAAATCGGTGTTTATTGTAAAAATGTATTTATTTTCAGTTTCCCGCTTTTGAATTTCTTTATAATATTTGATATATCATGTTAATATTAGGACTATTCATAATGCAAGGATGTAATTTTTATTTAGTTTTATTTATTTTTGACTGACTGAATATTCATTTCCTCCATTCAAATTTCCTTTGACGTTTTTTGAATATGTAGCGCCAGGGCCCGCCCAAGTTAAGGTATTGATTTTTTCAGCCCAGTGTGGCCGCTTATTTGTGTGCCGTGGTGGGTCCTGTACACTGATTCAATATAATATATATATATATATATATATATATTATATATAATATATATATATATATATTATATTATTATATATATATATATATATATATATTATATATATAATATTATATATATATATATATATATATATATATATATATATATATATAGATTTTTTTTAAATATTTCACTCTTCTCTCTTTTCTTATGGTAAAGAACAAGAGGAAGAATGGTGGTGTTAAAGAGGAAAATAGAGTAAATACGGCAAATGTTTGCCGAAATTAGCGAAGTAAGAAGACACTGACCAAGTCAAGCCTCCGATTTTGTAGCGGCACTAATTCCCAACAGGGAAATCAGTTAAGTTAACTCCCAAAATATGAAAAGTGCAATGAGTTACTATATTTGGAAGTAATCCCAAGTAGGTTATTGAGATCTACATGTGTTCTAGCATTTTTAATAAATTATTGAAGAATAAAATGAAATGTA
>JABUQX010096861.1:50000-55000 GCA_015478945.1 Trachelipus rathkii
CACATTTGCTACCTTCTTTTTTCCTCAATTGCAACCTTCTTTTTTCCTCAATTGCAACCTTCTTTTATCTTCATTTGCTTCCTTCTTTTTTCCTCAATTGCTACTTACTTTTTAGCTCAATTGTAACCTTCTTTTTCCTCATTTGTATTATCCCATAGTATAAATATATTTTAATTATATTTATCTTATGGTTAGCCAAAGGAAGTGAAGAAAAATGAAGAAGGTATTATTACATCAGCTGTTGTTAACAATTGTTATCCACAGACCCCCACAAAATCTTTTTTGTTTCCGCTAACCACTTTTAAATATTTTTCCCGAGGTTGACCCCTTTAATTTTTTCCTAGCGGCCCACCAAGAATCAACTCCATTTTAAAACTAATGTAGTACATCAAATATTTATTTAAAGTTTATCATGAAGTTTCTTCTAATGTTTGTAGAGAACTGAATATATACTCATAGTTATCAAGCAAATGCGTTTTTTTTTTGTTTTTTTTAGCAGCAAATATTTGAAACTCATTAAAAAAGTCAACTTTTAAATAAGTTTTACACAAGAAAGCAACAAATTTTTTGAACATTTCCTTTTCTTTCATGCTTTCTTTCATTTATTTATTTTAACTGCCAAAAATCTTAGCATTTCTTCAAGCTTTCGCAGAGTTTCTCGGGGCTGCGGACTACAGTACAGGTTAAAACCCCTTGGATTACATTACTGAATGACCATAGCAGGAGTCAAAGAGCTGGACAAAGAAAGAGTGTGGCTGTGCAAAGTGAAGTCAAATGAGTTCTCCTCACTTCAATAAAGTAGATATATGCGACTATATAGCTCAGAGGAGTACTCAGCAATTATGGGATGAGAAAACCGGGTGCTTTGAAAACTACGCTTGAAACTTTCTTTTTTGGGGACGTGGATGACCTAGTGGTTAGATCATCCGGTTATTGTTAACTCTGCGACGCGCAGTCCAATGTTCGAATCCCGAAGATGGAGAGTAAAATCTCCTGTGACTCATTCATTTAACAGCGAAGAAATAAGGGAAATGACGCAAAGGTTCGATGGCAAGATAAAAAGATAGAGACAAAGATGGAGAAAGTCAGTGAAGGAATTGGTGAAACTGAATTTTCCGCACCGTACCGCACAAAACGGTCGTGCACCAACACTGCACCGTCAGTTACTTTTTTCGCTACTCGCACACCATCTCTTTTGTGCAATACTCACCGCGCAGAACGACTCACTGCAAATTTATATTTTTGGAACCGCACCGAAAATTAATCATTATCACAAAGTCAATAAACATTTGATAAATAAGAAATGCACATACTAACAAATGCAAACAAATTGTGCATCTTTATTAAAGAAAATGATAATTTCCAGATAATTACATCATGTTTATATAAAATGAAATCATCATTGTATTTTCATTCATCGAATTATATTACTTTCATGATTAATCTTAATTCTTCTTCTTCTTCTTTTTCTTCTTCTATTTCTTTTTCTTCTTCTCTTTCTTTTTTACTTTTTTCTTTTTTCTTTTCCTTTTGTCTTTTTCTTTTTTTCTTTTTTTTTTCCTTCGTTTTTTCCTTTATCTTTTTTTTCTTTTTTTATTTTCTTTGTTTATTTTTTATTTTCTCTTTTTTCTTATTTTTTGCTTTTTTCTTTTTCTTTTTTTCCTTTTCTTATTTATTATTATTATTATTATTTATTATTTATTATTATTATTATTATTATTATTATTATTATTATTATTATTATTATTATTATTATTATTATTATTATTATTATTATTATTATTATTATTATTATTATTCTGGGTTCTGTATTGGACAGAAACTTGCACATCACCTTCTAGCTTCAACTTGTCATCTTGCACACAAAACACCAGTGCTCGAAACTTTTTCGATCAGAAGCGGAAAGGATTCTTTCAGACTACTCTAGTCTAGAACTATATTAAATTTATCTCCTCAAAATCTAGGGGAAGCATCTGGATGTTCAGTTACATTTCTCATCTATAAGCATGTTGTTATAGATAAAATCCTGGTTAACTATGAATGTGTTTCTATTTACAGAAAACCGGGTGCTTTAAAAACTACGCTTGAAGCGTTCTTTTTTTGGGGACGTGGATGGCTTAGTGGATAAAGCGCCCGGTTACTGTTAACTCAGCAACGCGGAGTTCCAGTGTTCGAATCCTGCTGATGAAGAGTAAAATCTTCTGTGACTCATTCATTTAAAATGGGGCCAGGCCTTTGAGTCTGGCAATTATGGGAATGAGAACCGGGTTGCTTTTAAAATACGCTTGAAGGGTTTCCTTTTTTGGGGATGTGGATGGCTTAGTGGATAAAGCGCTCGGTTACTGTTAACTCAGCAACGCGGAGCTCCAGTGTTCGAATCCCGCTGATGAAGAGTAAAATCTTCTGTGACTCATGTATATATATATATATTATATATATATATATATATATATATATATATATATAATTATATAATATATAGATATATTAATATAATATATATATTATATATATATATATATTATCAGAGGCGACTCCTGCACTCGTCCGTCTACTCATGCTCAGCAGATGTGGGACATTAAAGAAGACGATCTAATTTTGCAATTTCCACAATGTTTCGATTATATTTTCATTATTTCTTTTGCAAAGTTGGTCAAATAAATGAAATTATTACATTAAATATAAAAGGATTATGCAACAATTGAAACGAAAAAGGGAAGAACAGCCCCTATCAAATAATGCTTTTAACACATTAAAATTGGACTAATCCGTGCCCAAAAGGAAATGGCGGATATGGTATCTGTGAATTTTATTGAATAAATTTTTTTTATAAATACTCTTTATAAATAAAAATATTTAATACTATACATAATAAAATAATATTTTATAACAAAAAATATTTATAAAACAAATAAAATGATTAAAATATGACTAAAATACTTTTTTTAAAACAATAACAGAGAAAAAATTATAATTTAATAAAAGTTAACGTGAATCTATAATAGAAAACGATTGACATAGAAAAATAGTTTAATTGGGAACTCAAGATAACTTATATATAATCTATTATAATATATATATTTATTATATATATATATAACTATATATATATTATAGCGTACATATTATATTATTGATATTATATATAATATAATGTATTAATAACTTATACATATATATTATTATATTATATATATTATAATAATATTATATATATATAATATATATATAGAAGAGGAGAGATCGAGAGATCGAGAGAGAGAGAGAGAGAGAGAGCAACGAGTGAGTAAAAAGTTACGAGAGTCGCCACTTGATTATATATAATATATATATATATATATAATATATATTATATATATTAATTTATATACTATATATATATACTTATATATTATTCTATATAATATTATATACTATATATATTTATATATATATCATATTTAGTGATGCATGGTAAACATCCGCCACGCGGAGCAGTCCGCGATTAATTAAAGATCCGCAATCTGCATCCCGCATCCGCGCTTTCCCTGCGGATGTTTGCCCGGATGTTTATTGTCGAGATCTAATAAAGAATTTTATAATAAAAATACCTTAAGATGAATTCTGAAAAAGACAAATGAAAAATGTTAAAACAGGTGAAGGCAATTCAAAAACGGCTTGATATTCCATCTTTCTATTGTCATCAAAGATTATATCCAACTCGCTGGAATATTACACTTCATATTGATGAAAAGAAGTATTGCTCAAAAACTTCTTGCTTCGTACGCCAGCCGTATTCCAAAGTTAAAACAATCTTGTTAATTTGGGAAATGACAGTCATCATGTCATGCTGCAGTAGCTATTGAAACCAGTCTTCAAGAAACTGCACAAAAAAATCACGCGCCTCTATAGCTTCTATTCTTAATGTAATTCCCATTAATCTTAACGCTAAGAAAGCATTTTGAACCATCTTCAAATGAAAATGGTGACGGTTTAAAAGAATGAAAAGATGTAATTAAACTAGAGGTAGGAAAAACGCCTTGGTTCTTTGGAAATTAATGACTTTCATATATTGCAACTTATTTAGGTATAGCAGTAAGTCCAAAGTTTTTTTGTGTAACGATATTAGAACAAGTTTAAATCGTTACTTTGTGTGCAGTTAGAAAAACTTCAATCCGAACAGGTTATTTTCGCCACACATTAAAAAGAAAAAAAACAAAATCTACAGACCCAACACCTTCTTACAAGTAAATCAATAACAGATTGACTGGAAGAATTTCTACAGTCATATGATGAAGAAACACACGCATTCCCAAAAAGATGTAGTGTGCAAATGATTGAAAACGATCACCAAGAAAAACGATTAGATTTAAATGATGATCCAATTCAGTTGGTCGGAAGTTATCAAAAGTTTATCCACGCTTGAGTAAACTTTGCAAGGAAAAACCGCATCCGAACAGTCTATTATTAATTATCCATCCATTAAAAGAAAAAAAATGAAATATACAGAACCACCATCTTCTATGTGATATAATCAATAACAGATTCACTGGTTAAGTGAATTCTACAGGCCATCCAGTAGTGATGGAAGAAACACAGCATTATAATGCATGCAGAGCTTGCAAATATTTGAAAACTGTCACCAAGAATACGACTAGATATAAATCAAATGACTATACCATATCAGTAGGTGAGTAGTCTAAATAAGCAAAATCGCAGACAATGTGGTTACCCACGGCTTAAGTAAACTTGCAAGGAAAATAGCTGGCCTGTCCTCCAACTAGTGTTCCAAGTTGAGAGGGTATTTAGGATTGCTAATATTTGATGAAAGATTAGAAACAGGACTCTACAGCAGCAAAGGCAGAAAAAATTGATGTCTCTCTAAGCCACGACTGTCATTGTTGGAATTTCAATACTAATGCAAAGACTATATAATCCATTGTAAAATCCTTCAATTAAGGTCGGATTTATATTATTAAGATGGTTGATGGGGGTCCCTTTGAGTTGTGATCCCCATCCGC
>JABUQX010096861.1:57500-62500 GCA_015478945.1 Trachelipus rathkii
CGTTAACTTTTGAAACACTTTGACATTATTGGTAAGTTTTATTTATAAATTTTTTTGTTTGTAAATTTGTAATTACATTTTGCATAAAATGAGAATTTGACTGCACCCAATCTTCCCTTTACCGCCGATTTGCTAAGTAGCCTAAGCCCAATAAAGGGCGATACAGAACTGAAGGGTAAGGGCTTGATCAGTTCAAGGTATTAAGAGAACCCCTATCGAGAGTCATATTCATCAACTGAGAGTCTAACTTTTTATTTGGTCTTAAAAGACCGGTCCAAAAAAAAGGTTTCGATTTTTTTTTATACTTCATTACATTTTTTTTTGAATCTATGCTGTGATTTTTATTAAAAATCGTAAAAGCCGGGGGCTCGCTGCTCTACTATCTGCAAAGATATAGTGCTTGGGTGTTTTAGTTCCTTCCTTCTTCCCCAGGAGAAGATTTAAGGTGTTGCGAAAAGGAATTCTTTCAAAAAAAAAGTTATCGGTGATAAAAATATCTGTGGCCCCTTATACTTCACGGAGAATACACCTGTTGCTGATGGTCAGGTGCTAGGGTTTTCATCAAACTGTATTATTCTATGAAAAATTTATGTAGAGGGAGAAATTTATAAAAGATTTTAGTTGTTTTGCGTCTGTAATATGTTGTACTTTTAGAGTTCTCATTTTGTCATCAACATTTTTTAATACATAATTATAAATAGTTTCCTTTATTTTTTTCATTCAAGTTTTTTAATTTCCATTGCGAATAAAATTGCTTTTCTGTCAGCAACATTTTCCAAAATGTCACAATTCTAGTGATGCAACAAAATCTGTCTCCCGTCACATATCTGACCATTTCAAGATCCCGCTTGCCTGATTTTTTTTTCAATAATTGGAAAGTTTATCCCCTAAAAATCCGAATGTTAATGTTTCATACTAACTATATTTAGTATATATATACTTATATATACTTACTATATATACTTATGTATATATTTATAAATGAAGAAATAAATGGTATTCGCATACAACAGTTGAATTATCCAAATCCAAGTATTTTTATTCAAAAAATAAATAATTCAAATTATTAATTTTAATTAACATATAGTTATAATATTTAGCTTTAGTATAATACAATACTAATGATATACAATTTTTGAAAATTGTGAGATTTTCATTTATAACAACAAACAACAACAACTATACTGAGAAAAATGTATGTTTAAATTAATAATAATTATTTTATTTTCAAATAAAATATTTTTGAAAATATTTATATTTAATTTAAACATAATTCTCAGTCACGGTATTGTACGGTTAAATGACATAAGAAATCTCAAAAGGGAGGTCTACGAAGCGAACATTGCTTGAACGTATAAGAGACACTGGTGAGCTTCCGAAACACGACACTGGATGACTCGAATACATAATGGAATACTAATCATGCATACATAATAATAATAATCAATAATAATAATCAATAATAATAATAGGAGTAATAATAATAATAATAATAATCAACTAATAAAATAATAATAATAATCAATAATAATATAATAATAATAAAAATTGAAAGATTTGAAGACTCGTCTAAAAGGCACGATTTATCAAGTATATATTATCAAGTAAAATGTTGTATGTGAAGAGCAAAACTGAAAATTTGTTTGAAGTTAATAAAGTTTTGACAACCTTTCAAAAGTTTGATGAGTTCGAGTTTCAATCAATTGTCTCTTCAAAACTGATCAAAAAGTTTGCAAAATAAAACTGAATTGTGTGGATGCAAGCTTTTTAACTCAATTGAGACATTAGGAACCTTTATAAAGATTGAAAACACTCACAAAGAACGCCCTTAGAGGAGGAGGAAGCAACCATGAAGAGGGTACAATCATGAAACACGGAAGCACTCATCTTAATCATCCTCAGAAGAGGGACCAGCCGTGAAACACCAAGTTAAGGTTGGAAGTGCTCACAAGAAAACATCCTTAGAGGAGGATGTGGCCAAACCTGAACACTTGGTGAAGCCCTGGAAACCACTCTCCTGAAGGAGCCATATTACTGCATGAAGGAATTCATGAAATCACTTTAAATGAAGTTTGAAAGCATCTTTGAAAGATTGTGATAGGGCTAAAAGACACCTGGATGACTGGTTTAATGAATTGAATGGCGTGATGTCGAGAAAGTGATTGTCGATCAGGCTCATAGGCTGTGGAAATAATTCGATGGTAGATGTAGTAAAGGATTAAGCCGGACTGCATTGTCGTCCTGAATAAGGTAATGATGTTAACTTAGAGTTCTTCTATCTATATAAGGTAGTGTTAATAGTAGTATTAGTAGTAGTAGTAGTAGTAGTAGTAGTAGTAGTAGTAGTAGTAGTAGTAGTAGTAGTAGTAGAATAGTATAGTAGTAGTAGTAGTAGTTAGTAGTAGTAGTAGTAGTAGTGTAGTAGTAGTAGTAGAAGTATCGTGGAAAGCAACAGTAGTTGAAATTAGCTTCATGATATATATATATAATATATATATATCTATGTATGTTATGTGTGTGTATATATTATTATATAATATATATATATATATATATATATTATATCTATTTATATATATATAATATATATTTATATTAGATATATATTACAAGTAAAAATAAAAAAAATATATATAAAATATATATATATATATATATATATATATATATATATATATATATATATATATATATTATATATATATATATATATATATATATATATATATATATGTGTGTGTGTGTGTGTGTGTGTGGTGTAAAAATATAATAATAATATAATCAATAATAATAATAATAATAATAATAATAATAATAATAAATAATTTAAATAATTAATAATAATAATAATAATAATAATAATATTAATAATAATAACAATAATGATATGCTTTCATCTGAAAGTCAGATTTGATGAGAGTGGACGATTTGCTGTGGTGTGATAATAATAACATGTGCATAGTAAAGAGCATGTGGTTGGTGAATGGCGTTGTTATTGTTGTTGTTGTGAAGGCGTCGTTGTTGTTGTTGTTGGTTTTTATTTAGTAGAGAGTGAATAATAATGATGATGTCATTGTTGCTGGGGTACTTGTGAATAATAATCAATAATAATAATAATAATAATAATAATAATAATAATAATAATAATAATAATAATAATAATAATAATAATAATAATAATAATAATAATAATAATAATAATAATAATAATAATAATAATAATAATAAAGCAGAATCTGTTTTAATTACAAGAAGAATAATAATAAAATAATAATAATAATAATAATAATAATAATAATAATAATATAATAATAATAATAATAATAATAATAATAATAATAAAGCAGAATCTGTTTTCATGAATAAAATAATAAAAATAATGCAAAATTTATTAATAATAATAATAATAAAAATAATAATAATAATATATTAATATGAATAATAATATAAAGATAATAATAAATATAATAACTAATATAATAATAATATAAGCAAAATCTGTTTCATGATAAATCATATAATAAGGCAAAATTTACTTTAAAGTTTCAAGTACAGCATTTGTTTTACGAAGTATTGTAAAGTAATAAAAATGGTAATTTGATTTCTATTTACACAGAATGTTTTCAACTTTTAAAAATAATAATAATAATAATATAATATAATAATAATAATAATAATAATATAATAATAATAATATATAATAATAATATAAAATAAAATAATAAAAATAATATAATATAATAATAATATGAATATTTAAATACTATAAATAATAATTAAAAAATAATAATAATAATAAATAATTATAATAATAATAAATAATAATAAAACTAATAATATATAATAATATAATAATAATAATAATAATAAATAATAATAATTTATATTATAATAATAATATATAATAATATAATAATAATTAATAATAATAATAATAATAATAATAATAATAATAAAATAATAATAAAGTAAAATTTTGTTTTAAAGTTTCAAGTACAACAATTGTTTTACGAATTTTTTAAAATAATAAAAATAATAATAATAATAATAATAATAATAATAATAATAATAATAATAATAATAATAATAATAATAATAATAATAATAATAATAATAATATAAATAATTAATATAATAATAATAATAATAATAAGGACGAATTGATGTAAGGACGAAGGGTCGTAAGGACAAAATCACACTGAGGTGTTACTTCCGGTGTATTAGCTAAACGCCCTTTCGTTCTTACGTCCTTAGGGTATAGAAACACAATGTCTTTACATTCCTAAAGACGTAAGAACAGTAAGAAGTAAATACTAAGAGCGTAAACCGTTTCATACTGAGGTGTTACTTCCGGTGTATTTGCTAAACGCCCTTTCGTTCTTTCGTCCTTAGGGTGTGTAAACACGTGTTTTTACATTCCCTAAAGACGTAAAGACGTAAAGAAGTAAAAACGTAAAGACGTAAAATCGTTTCATACAGAGGTGTTACTTCCGGTGTATTTGCTAAACGTCCTTTTGCACTTACGTCCTTAGGGTGTGTAAAAACGTGTTTTTACATACCCTAAAGACATAAAGACGTAAATACGTAAAGACGTAAAACCGCAAAACCGCAAAACCGCAAAAGCGCAAAAACCGCAAAACCTCAAAGACGTCATGCATATCGCTGTTCACGAGAGATGGGTAAACAGAGAAAGAGGGAGTGGGGGAAAAAGAATATATATATATATATATATATATATATATATATATATATATATATATATATATATATATATGTGTATATAATATATATATATATATATATATATATATATATATGTATTTATATTTATATAAGTATATATAGATATATATATTATATATTAATATCTAATATTATTTATATATATAATATATATATTTAATAGATAATAGATATAAATGTTATTTGTATTATATAACTTATACATACAATAATATATATATATATATATAATATATAATAATATATATATATACTTT
>JABUQX010096861.1:65000-68386 GCA_015478945.1 Trachelipus rathkii
CTGTATCAAGCTCAACAAGGGTTGATACAGAAGAACGATTGTGACTTCCGAGTGACGAGACAACAACATTTGATATCAAAGTGAGTAAACAAACGCAAGAAATCAATAATAGACAGTGATTTGGTCAAATGAGGTGAATTGGATAAGACAAAATAAACAAAGTGCCGATCAACAGACAACTACTACACGGCGTCAATATATCAAAAAAAACACAGTGAAACAAGAAACCTATCGAAATAGCTTAAAAAGCTTTTCTAAACCGAAAAGAAAAAAAAAACAAAAAAAAGTTAGATGGCCGAGTTTAAAAAAAGAAGCCACTCAGAGTTCAAAAGCTGAAGAAAGAAAGGCATTGTGACTCGGTCTCAATCCTCAAGACCCCATCACACTCCCCCAGAAGTCCCCCCAACCGGAGGAGTAAATGAAGAAGGTGACGCATCACAATATGAAACAGAATCGGAAAGCGAGATCCAAGAAGAGCATGAAGCAGCAAACTTGGTGAAGAGTCACCCTTCCCCCACTCTCTTAGGGAGAAAAGGAAAAAAAAAGAATCTCCCCCTCAATGCTATCCCTCCTTCAAGCGAATTTGATGCTTAGACTGGATCCGGGCAGACGAAACAATGATCTTTAACCTTAATGAATCATCGATCAAGGGAGGGGTTAAAGGCTTTCTGGCATAAAATTACCAAGCAAAATTACAAATTCGTTGAAACTTCCCCTAAAAGACGATTGTTATACAACCTATAAATGTAATAGAAAACTCTATGCACATCGCTAAGGAACGCATGTAGAAGAAGTCTTTTTAAAGGAATGAGGGAGCGGGAGCTCCATCGATTATGCAGTTAGGAATAAAAGAGGATGCTCGATTTCATCTCGATTCAATAAAGGACAATCGATGGCAAAATTTTATTAGAGACTCTTTCTCATACGATTGCCTAAGCAATTACAGATTCCCTCTATGACAACAGAGAAGACAAATTTTGAGGAATTAAGTTGAAATTGCAAGACCGACATTTTTACAATTTTTTTCCCAAAAAGTTCTCCGCAATCCCCGCGGGGGGGAGAGCCGATGGCAGCCTGTGAAACCGTACATCAGCAGAAGAGAAAGTCACCAAGCACTGGCCAGAGAGACTTCAGTACAAGAGAGAGAAATAAGCCGGTTAATAATCTCTCATGAAAAATCAGCTGAAGAGATGAGGTCACTCGCCAAAAGCGTAATAGAACTCGCTAAGACGATGTGTCAGAATGCGAAGAATTCCCCCACCCACAACAATGATCAAAATTCAAGAGGAAGGAATTTCAACCGATCAGTATATGAAAACGTTGCTGCTGGCCCTAGTACAGAAGGTCTTTGTAGGTTTCATAAAAAATTCTTGCACCGTTCATTTAAATGTGAGGGTCGATATTGTCCGATGTACACCTTGATATCGCAACCCCCGGCAACTCCCTCTCCCCCGCAGCGGAACTCCAACATTTCGAACCAGGGAAATGGAGAGGTTGGCCTGTGAGACAACTCCCAGGCCAGATGGGGGTAAATATGTGGGGGAATAACGCTTTCGTGAGTAGAATCTTTGTAATTGTTTACCCTGCGATTTCTGTATGAATAAGTCTAATTTGGGCGGGGAAATGTTAATTTCAATTAGTGGGTAGAAGCATTGATTAATAATATAATCAAACAATTGTAGGAATAGTAGTCATAATTATGAATAAAGAAATTACAGAACTATAATAGGGGACAATTTTTATAATAATCTAATCCTGGGTAATGAAAGTGATTGATTATACGTAATGTTATGAATGATCACGGCGGATGTTGATTAATAAGTTTTGTAATAATAGGGTATGCTATCTAATGGCCATAATGGTAATGAGGTATTTTAGCTAATAAATTGTAATATATTAAATCGTGGGTAATGATGGAATGTTATTTATATTAAATAGATTTTAATGGAATGAAATTTTACTTGTAAAAATAATCAAGGGCGAGAGGGGGTAATTAAAACGCATCTGAAAACGAAAGTTTTAATGATGAGAGGGTGACTCGAATGGACGAGGTGGGGACTTCTAGCGGGTCAGCTCTCTCCACCTGAGTAACCTCTCCCAACAGGATCTTCTTAGACTTTACATTGTAACTCAAATGCATGGAATGAGAATAAAATAACGATAATGACAAACAATATGTAGTGATTGTAGAATTAGGAATAATAGCCATAGTGACGGCGATGACGGTTTTGTAAATTCTTCTAATTACATTGGAAACGATAGCTTTGTAAATGAGTCGCTGTTTCCCCCCCCGGAGTCAACCTGCTCCCCCACTCCTATCACTGGGGAGAAGGCGGGAAGAGAGGCGACTCAGACTTGTGACTCCATACTTGTTGATAAAAATAATGATAAAAATGAATTTGTAATTAATGAAGGGGGCGAAATTCCCTTTCTGAAAATGAATTGTATTAGCTTTAGGGATGAAGGGGGTTCTTCTCCTTCCGATAAGCATGAGGGATCATTAATTTTAAGAAATAATGCATGTGACTTATCTGAAAATATATGGAACTTTATAAATAATTCAACAGTTCTTCTGCAACATAATAACACAAGTTAGTATCATTCTTATTTTTTAAAGGTTTGATATAACTAAACAATGAAATGACAAATAATAATGAAAAATATGATGACCTGGTGGTAGCGTCTGAATTAGATAAGGGGGTGCCGTTATTGGCACTGCAGAAGCGCCAATGGAGTCATGATTATTTAATATAAAAGGGTGAATTGAAATTGATTTGGGTTAGATAGACGCTTACAATGTGCCATGCCTAGCTACAGATATCAAAATTGTATGTTCTCGCATGCTTTATCCTCAAAAACACACGGGTTCATTAATTGACTTTAGGTTCATTATTTATTGATCCTAGCACGAAACTAGTCTTTCTTCTTAAGTATGAGGCTTTCGATTTTTCCAAGCATGTACGAAATTCTATATTTCCTCTAGCCGCTGTCTCTTTAAATATACCGCTTTGCGAATACGAATTGGTTAATAATTTAATTAGGAAGTACCAGGTCTTGTTCTTAAATCCCTATAAAGCACCTAATTTAAATTTAAAGAATGAACAGCTTGCAAGGTGGCAATTTATATGTACAAAGTACCGAAGAAAACGGGGCGGGGCTTATTTTAACAGGGGGGAGAACGATTTTTCGGCTCGCGCACAACCGGACGCAAAGGAAACTAGGGGGGGGGGGGGGGGGGGGGGTAGAGATTGTACTATTGGGAGGGGGGTTGAAGATTGCACTGTTGAGGAGGGGGGGGGGGAGAGAGAAGAATGTCCCTTGAAGGAAGAAATTTTGTGCGAGTTGGCGGCAAATTACCCATACCATGTGAATGTCAGCGGCTCGCC
>JABUQX010096862.1:0-22629 GCA_015478945.1 Trachelipus rathkii
CAGAGGAGAATCACTCCTCACACAACATCATTATGGTTTCACATCCCTTCATCGGATCAATATTCCACCGAAATAGACATAAAGCATTCGATAGTCAGACTCCTCTTCAAAATCCTCCCAGTCCCTGAACATAATGCAAAGAATGGCTCGCATTTCTCTCCATGTTTCGCTAAGGTTTATACAACAATCTCCTTCTCTTCAAATTCAATGGCGTCCAGGCGCCATTTCTCTCGTCATTTTTTTGTTTCAAACTTTTTTACGCAGATTACTAACCCAATCAACTTATTATTAGCAGGAGACATAGTCTATTTCCAAACAAGAGTAAACATAGCCACACAAGCATACCCAGATATTCATTATTAGAAATTTGGTTAGGCTCAACAGATGAAGATCCTTAAAACATTTTATCTCTATCAGTCCTTTTTAACCACTGACGTACCAATCTTCCTCATCCTATATGCACTGACAACACTCCTTCCTTTAAAACCACCACCAAAAAATACTAAGGCTGTCTATGACACTCAATGTTCTCCTCGACGAAATACTTCTCACCAGCGAAACTAATCCTCCGACCCTCTCTCAACAAACTTCGCGACAGGACACCTCACCCTACGTATCTACATCACTCAGACAAATCTAACTTGCTTCACTATGCTTTGGTTCCCAGCCTTCAAATCGAGCATGATATTACTTTCTCCAAATAAAGCCTCAGAATTATCACAGGCTGCACAAAAACCACCCAATCCAACATTTCACGACGACTTCATCCTCTCCCCTGGAGATGTGGGGATCATTCTATCGGAAATAAGCAATCCTCACCTTGTAACCAAATTTCTGCAACCCTCGCGACACGAATAATCCCCCCTTCTTTCACCGTGAGATTCTTTATACACATACATTCCTCTGCCCGCTCCATAGGTTATGGATTACCATATCATACACTTAACCAACAACATCCTACAACTCCAGTACATTTACTAACACCCTCAAGTCTCCCTAGAGAGAAAGCTGTCAGGAGAGGCCAAATCGACCTCGCCGGAGCAGATCAGGTCACCACCAGGGGCTCGTGCATTATAAATACAGATTCAAACTAGATTACGTCACTCCACTTGCCGTATGTCAAATTCCCAGACACAATAGAGCACCTTATCTGGGGTGCCTGCTATCGACGCCTCCGCGCGAATTCTTATATTCTCTAATGACCTGTGGAATGCCAGAGCGCGCAGCGGCTTCCTGAGAGTGTGGCCTCGCAAATTTGAGTGGGCCAGGGGGGGAGAAGTAAGTAAGTTATTTGACATTATATATATCAATTCTTACAGTGTGATTGTTGATGTTCAGCCAATCTGATGAAAGTTTTAAAGAATGTAGTTCATCAAGATAAGTCTGGCTTTTGTACTAGTTAGGAAGCTCAAATCATCAATGGTGAGACAAGCTCTATTGAACTTTATGTACCATAAAAAGGAGTGTGTGATATAAATTTTATTTTATTTTTTGTGGTAAATATACTTTTTTTGAAGTTTTTTTGGACAAGGCTATGTTTTGAATGATCAGCGTAATTAAACAGTATATTGTTCAAATGTGAAGTACTCGCGAAGTATTTTATTTGATTTTTCAAGTATACGTGTCTGTTCTGTAGATACCCTATAATTTGGAATATCAAAATAGCATGTTTTTCTCTTAAAACTCATATCTGTGTTGTGAGACTGAATGTTTCTTGTGGTGAAAGTTAACTTCTGTCACTGAATCCACCACGCACACTATCTGGCCTCTTCTCAATTTTTATGGAGATGTCTAATAACTTCATATGTTAATTTCATGTTAATGTTGTAAAAATCATTCCCATTCTTAAGCATTTTAATTATTTGACATTTAGAAATTGCAGGCTAGATTGCAATCACATAATAAAGGTTTTTTAAGGAGAAATTAAATTGTGCAATGTTTTACAGCCAATTTCATCAACCTATCATGATATAGGGAAACAACTAAATGTCCTGAGGAAAATTAGATAAGCCATTAGATAGTATTATACTTTGTGTTGTTGTTGAACTCAAATAGGAATAAAATTATAAATTCTTAAAGGTAAAAACTTTCTCATGTTGGAAAAGTTTTTTTATGAGGGATTGTTCAAGTAAACTTTAGACAAAAATGTTTACCTAGAACAAATTTTTTACCCACTCCAAGATTTTTTTTTGTAGAGGCAAAGAATTATATAAATAGATTTCGAAAAGATTTTGAGAAAACATTTTATATACTTAACATTGATAACTTTAAAACAAATTAAATTTTATTATTGTTATTTATATTATGAGTTGCTATGGGTCTTACATGTTGGTTACCTTGTGTTAATGGTATGTAGTGCGACTATGTTGATAGCGGTATAGATCAAAAGTTAATGTGTCAGATGGACATCTTCGGGGCGGTGTTAGGTTGGTGAGAGAAATTGATAAAATGAGGGAATGAACGTATTAGAGAGTTTGTGTGGTGTGAAGAAAGGGGTAATGGAGAATATAAAAGTGTATTATGATGGTTTGTTCATATGGAGAGGATGGATGTTGGTTGGTTAGCGATGTATAGTGGGTGAGTGTGCTGGGAATAAACCGGCTGGAGACCGAAGAAGTGGATTGAGTCAGTAAAGGACTGCTGGAGGTGAGAAATGGGAGTTTGGCAGGGCGAGAAGAAGGTGCATCTAGGACGAGAAAAAGTGCATAATAAGAGTACATGGCAGGGTTTTGTGAGGGGGTATGGTTGTGGGCCCCTGGGCCAAGGGAAACCCTAAATTGATGAGATGCTATAGTGAGGTTCTGTCAGTCCGTGAAGCTCTAGGGTGGATTTTCTGACTGCAATGGGTTCTCACTAAGGTTACAGGGGGTTTTAAGGCTGGGCTTTCTTTCGAACTTGTGTCATATTCTCTACATTCTTTTCTGTTTTTGTGCAATGTTATGCACATTACTCCAGTCTGGGGAAGAAGGTGGGTGATAATGATGAATTTATTTTATTTATATATAATATTATATATATATATATAATATATATATATATTATATATATATATATATATTATAATTTATATATATTTATCTATTATTTATTTAATATATATATATTATATATTATATTATCTATATATATATATTTATCCAATTTTCATTTATCGATTTCATCTTTTTTTCAATTTTTCACATTTGACTCCTGTTTGCTCTAGTCTTCTTCTCATTTGTTCTTCTCTGAGTCTTTGCTTTCAGTTCAATTTTCTTTTCTTCCTTCATTTTTTTGTTGTTGCCAGCTTTCACCTTTTTTGATTTTCATGTGTTTGGATGCATGATTTTTAAATTCTGGAGGATTTAAGATATATAATATATTATATTATATATTTATATATATATATATATATATATAATTATATATAATATATATCTATTATATTATTATATATATATATATATATAATATATATATATTTATTATTATATTTATTATATTATAGGGGGATTATTGTTCTGTTTTATGTATTTATTGTTAGGAGATTAAGCAGAAACCATTCTCAGTAATGGATAATACACCATGTGGGTTATAATCTCCCCATGTGGTGTTTAGTTTTAAGTGTTATGGCTTCATTTATTGGAAAAACCTTGTGAACTTTGCATATATAATAATATTGTTTCCTTTCTGTTTTAGTATTGTTATATATTTTAATACATATTCTGAGGAATTTTTAAGTCACAGAAGTATTGGAATAATTAATATTGTGACTCACTTTCTGTTATCATTCTGTTCTTGAAGACCTTATGTGAGGATTGCAACTGCAATTAAGGTCAGTCTGCATATTATTATAATGAATGTTAACTTTTATGATTTAATCTATATAAATAATATGGATTAATAAATAATGATGGTAAATTTAACTTAAACTTTTACAGTCTACTAAATTATAAAAGAACACTCAAGATAACATTGGGTCAAGGAATAAAACAAGCCCTTTTAGAAAATAGGGTGAGTTTAAGCAAATGAATGTATAATTTTGAAATGTAAATGTGATATGATAATATAATATACAATAAAGAATAGGTAAAAGCCTTTTTTAAAAAAACACACTGTTATTCCAATACCAGGCTTCTAGTACCAGGTTCTAAAAACAGGCTTCCAATACCAGTTTTCTAATACCTGGGAGTCATCTCTGAAATTCAATTCAAACTCAAGGACAACTATTAGTCATAAATTCAAAAGCTAAGTCATTATATTGTTGATCCAGCCTCCGATTTCCTAATACTTACCTTAACTTCATACATGAGCAATATTTGGAAACTACTTTTGTTTCCACTCTCGAATCTGAAATTTTAAGAATAAATAATCAATATTTGTGATATATATCACTTTCTTATTTATTCTTTGTTCTGTGAATTGGTTATTGGATTGTTTTTGTTGGCAGTCCATACTTATTCATTTGTACTTACTTAGTTAAACTCTTAAAATATTTTATATAGTGGATAATTGAGTTGGTAAAACCTTCCTTCTTCCACCAATATAATACTGATAATTCTTATAAACCTAATTAAAGATAGAACTTTTTTTTTGGTGTGTCAAATCCTTGATTGTTTACTTTTGTTTATTTATCTCATTCTATTCTATGAGCTATGAAAATATAATTAGATTTAATCTTCAACTATAATATTCAGTCAAAACCTGTGCAGTGACACCTTGGTTTAATATTCAGTCAAAACCTGTGCAGTAACAACTTGATTAAGTATAGTAAATAATATACTTACAACTGATCTTCAAACTGAACATCAGGGCAAGATTTATATAGAACAATTTGTTAATTAAAGATCACAATCCTCTCAGATAGTCATACAAGTCAGCAGGCCAACGGAGTCCTAAATGACAAATTTCCTCCGTTACGGAGAAACTCTAATCTGCTCCGTATTACCCCTGATGGTGTTATATGGTTGCTGTGCTGACTAGACCTTCAAACCATTATCTTCGAACATCACAAACCTAACATCTGTGAAATCTCCTATAAATTGACTTTCGTACTCTTCTATTCATCGACTTTTTATCTTCAAGAAAGAGCGGAGAGAGGTACCTCCCAGTCGGGTACACTTGTTGAGCCCAGCGATACTTCCTTCTCCGCCACAATATAACTATTTATTTAATAGTATAATATTATATATATATCATAATATATATACTATATATATATATACATACTATATATATATATATATACTACTATATATAATTATATATATACTATCTATATATATCATAATATAGTATTATATATATATATATATAATACTATATATAATATATATATATCGGGTAAGATATACAAATGGAAACATCGGTAAAAGCGAACAACAACAACGATGGAAAACCTGGATGGAAGCCAACCAGCCAACGGAGCCAACTCCATTATCCTTACGTCCGGATTACATCATAGCAGCACGGCGAAGATTTTCCAAATACAAGGGACGTTTTGTCAATATACTCTTCTTCCATCCAAATTCTCTTTAGCGATGAATCAACCTTTACCAATTATTGGCAGGTCAACCGACGCAACACGCATTATAGGGCAGTGGAAAATATTCATTGGTTGCGCCAAGTTAAACATCAACGTTCTTGGACAACAACCTTTGGTGCGTGGATATTGTCGACACACTGATAGGCCCATATTTCTTAGGGTTCTTTCGATGGGACGTTGAATGGTGCAAAACCGAAACTTTCTGATACGGGACTTACCATTAAATGCAAGGGCTGGCACGTGGCACCAGCATGAGGGCTGCCCTACACATTACTCACGGTTGGCAAGTCGAATATTGGATCGAGATTACCATGGCCGGTGGATAGGATGGGGAGGTCTGGTACATTGACCTGCGCGTTCTCCAGACCTAACTCTGCTGGAGTTTTTTCTTTGGGGATATTTCAAT
This sequence comes from Trachelipus rathkii, assembly GCA_015478945.1. Taxonomy (NCBI): domain Eukaryota; kingdom Metazoa; phylum Arthropoda; class Malacostraca; order Isopoda; family Trachelipodidae; genus Trachelipus; species Trachelipus rathkii. The sequence goes on from JABUQX010096862.1 coordinate 5,928, forward strand.
GGGACGATATATCGCGAAGTGAGAAGAACCCCGGACTACATGAAATGCCACATTATAACTGCTTTCAAGACATAAATGAGGAGGTATACGAGCTTTCGGAAACTCTAAAGTGCATCGAGATGGATAGACAACATTTTGAGCAATTTATGGAGTTAAGTGATGACCATGTTCCTCGTACATGTATGTGTTGCCCATATGATTGGCATTCCGAACTGTGGTTCACTTGCACCGGAAAATTTAGATATGCTGTATCACAATAAAAGGTGTGTTGCCTTATTGTTTCCTAATCCGCTACCTTTGTTATAACTTGATGTCTGTTATAGTACCTTACACACCGTCAATTCTTGTCTTTTGTATCACTTTTATATGTCTAACCCTATATATATATATATATTATATATATATATATATATATATATATAATTTCTTCATATATATTATCTATAACTACTATATACAAACATATATACTTTATTTATATATATATATATATATATATATATATATAAAATCAATTTTTTAACATTTGTATCTCTACTGCAAATTCACATGCACAGGATGCAAGCACATAAGTATAATATTTTTAATGTTATTTTGTAATTAGTTAATCAGCGGTGCCTATCGTGTACATAAAGATAAAAGTTAATATTTAAAAGCTTACTATATATATATACATATATATACTATATATATATATATATATAGTATATCATATATATATATATACATATATATATATATATATATATAGTATATATATATTATCATATACTAATTATATCTATATATTTATATATAGTATATCATATATAATATATATATATATATATATATATATATATATATATATATATATACCTAATAGGCATTTATGTACACCTGAATAAAAAACTCAAAAGAAAAATTCCTTGTTATTTAGTTAATTAAATGCATGTATGAAAGTAAGCGTCTCAACGCCGAGTTCAAATTTTGTAAGGACCAATAGAAGTCCAGTCTGATGTTTCGTAATGCCAAGCTGGCCCCTTATATATATATATATATATATATATATATGATATACTATATGTATATATATATATACACTATATATATATATATTTATATATATATATGGTTGTGATAGATATTCTAATGTGACTAAAGCAATCATTTCTCTTACCTGCAATAAGTAAATAAAGAAATAAATACACTGTATAATAATAATTACGTTTTTTTTAAAATAATTTTTCTAGATATAGAATTCAAATGTCGCTAATCGTTTAACTTATTCTCTGTATACCATGAATGAAAATGAAATAGATTAATATTTAACGTAGTCATTTTGCCTTATGTGTCTCTTGAAAATCACTAATTTGATTCTGTCGCTTTTTGTTGACGGGGATCAATTTACTTCCACCATGGAATTTATAGTGATTGATTGGGTAACAAACCATGCTTGGCTAGTTGTTATCTCTAATTTTTTTAATGGTTCCTTGTTAACTTGTACTCTGAGTTTGAGTTTTATGCCAGTAAAACACTTCTGACTTTAGCTCATGTATTTGGTCTACTAACCCAGATTTTATAATATATATATATATATATAATATATTTATATTATATATATATAATACTATTATTATTATATTATATATAATATATATATATATATAATATATATATATATATATTATATATATAATATTATAATATTATATATATCTATATAATTATATATAATATATAATATATATATATATATATATATATATATATATATATAATAAAAAATGCCAGAGTAAAATAAAACTAATTTTGTCCAAATTTGAAAGAGCTCATGCCCCCACACTGCACTTTTTTAAATTGTGTATGCCAAAGATAGTAGGGAATGGAAGAAAAGGAGTGTTCCCGTCTTTCCAGTTAGAGTATGTGAAGGGGTGAGTATAGCTTAAGTATGTTGCCGTACAGCTGGACAAAAATGACGAAGCTGAGTGGAAAGATTTAGATTTACAAGTTTTATTCCTTTATGATATTTCTGTCTTCCAGACTCATCTTTCAGTTATGCTAAAGGTTTCTCAATTATCCTTGTTAAATGTCAAAACAAGATGATTATATTTATTGTAATTTTAATAATACTGAGAACAAGGTTTTGAATGAGATAATACGAGAATATGATAAAATAGTTTTATATGTGTATGTGTTAGTTCTGATAGAAACTATTATTTTTAAATAGGAATATGTTATGTTTTAGTTGTTTGTATACCCCTTCCCCTATATACAACTTGCAAGTGATGTTCCCTCAAATTTTTTAACACAGTTGTTTTTCAAAATAATAATAATAATAATGTAAAGCTACATAATTTTTTAATACTTTTTAATACCTATATTTTAATCAATGTGCAAATTAATATTTAATGCTCAACTTTTAAGAAATACTCAAATTATGCAGTAATGCGTAATGTTTTTAAAAGTTGTATTTTTCATGTTCGATCGTTTTATACATATTTTTGATATAATCGTTTCATGCTTTAATTACTGTTAGTATCAAGTATTCAAAATTACTCTTATTTTTTACTACTACTACAAAATGTAAACAAATATTGAAAATTCTTGCATGTATATATTTTTTTTTTACTGTGGTTCGCAATAGAAGGTGGTGAATGTCATTTTTATTGTATTATATAAATGTATATTTTTAACAGATTTTAATCATAGAATTGAAATTTTAATTTATACTTTGTTACCTTCATAAACGCAGTTGTTTAACGCTTATAAATACCTATAATGTTAATTATTCATATACTTATATATATTGTTGTTGCCTTATAATAAAATTTTTATAGGATTAGAATTTTAATTCAATAGAGTTAGTATTTATTTTATGTGCAATAACAAATAACTAAATTTGTAAAAATTAAGTTTTAAATATTGTTACAGGGTATTTTAATATATTAAAATCATTTTTGATCTCATTTGCAACGAATTTATGAATCGGAACATTTAATTATTTTAATCATTAATATTTGCTGTTATTTTGTCAGATATTTCAAATTATTTTATTTTGGAAAAATCAAAAACGTTTATATATTAATAAAATGGAAAAAGATAAATGTTAGCTGTGATTCTTTAATAAATGTCATCGTCAGTTTTTTTTTTTCTATTATAACTGTCAAATTAAAAGAGCCATGGTTCACTTTTTGTGCCATGCATTTTCATTTTTAAAACTTTTTTTTTTTATCCTAAAATGTTTTCTTACCTATTTGTTTAAGGACTAGAAATTTTCTTACCACAAAACTTAAGAGTGTATACCATTGAATCTTCACGTCAATTTTCAAGATATTTTGTCATTACAGGATTACGTATTTTTCTCTACGGAAGAGATCATAGCTTGGTAGTAGTAGTATCAGAGTTATATGAGTAAATCGAGTGCATCATAGATATTTTGACTTCTACGTTAGAATATAAGTAGAATCCTGAGTAATTCCAATATAAAGAAATTTAAAAGAGCTTTGTCCCTATAGAATTACCAGAAAGGATGATATCAGAGCAAGGTTACAGAGTGTTGAATAGGAACTGAAAGAGGTTTATTTGGAAATAAGGGATGATCGAAATGTATCAAAATCCTTAATGCATCTATAGCAAGATATGCTACAAAATTTTGAATGGCAGAGGACGGTGTTAAAGGATCAGTAAAGATGACAAAATAGTTTTAGAACAATGTAAGTAGCAACTAATTTCAGTATTTTAATTAAAGATTATTTTAATATTGGACCCTCCTTATGACTATAACTACATCAGTCCATGTGTAGTTACCATTTTTTAAGTTGAAAGGAAAGAAATAAAATGCGGATGTTAATATAATTATTAAGTAGTAAAATATTATTGTTTAAATTATTATAAAAATATAAATATTATTTGGTTAAATATTTTAATAAAATTCATTTATAAAATTATTAATATACTTGATAAAACATTAAAAAATTTCATGGTCAAAACGCATACGCAAATGATCCGCATAAAGTGGCAATACTGCACACGTTGCAAAAAAAAAAAAAAAAAAAATTAGAGGCAAACCAAAATAAGCTCGGACAGTCTAGTGCTGTTAAATTTGGTATGTTTTTTGATACATATGTATCAATACGGTGATTTTTGGTAAAATAATTTGTTAAATTTTACAATATTAAATACTGTTTGAGACTTTAATCGGCTCAAAATATTCTAATGGACTAATAGTTTTAGAAAGATTAACTTCTTTTGACATTCTTGCAAATTGCTACTGATCAAAAAAGTTGTGTATAGATTTAGCCTGTGTGCTTGCTAGTGGTAAAACTTAGGACCCTTATAGTTGAATTCACTGGTAAGTCATTTTTGTTGGTTCTGCAACAAGAATTTTGAATCGGATACATAAATAGGTAAGTGAAAAAATCATTATTTTATTACAAACAAATCATACTATGTTAGACCCCCTCTCATGTAGGGGTAACTGACAATGAAATCGCCGATAGAGAGCAAAATGACCGCCTTTTTTCGGAGCTGTTCCAGAGTACCTCCCATCAACTGATTACTATCCTGCTCACCGACAAGGCTTTCGGTCTTACTGGCAAGAGTGCTGGACGAGTGTTCAGCGGGAAGAGAAACTTCGAAAAATAAAGCCGAGCATTGGTGAGTGGTCTTTCTCCTACCGACGAAAGCGCTTACACGAGTGAACTGCACGCCTTCCCGTATTGAGCCAACAATATCACTCACAGCCACTACATGTCACGAGACCCTCCTCCCATCTGCAAATTTTGCCGTTGCTATACCCCGCAATCTGTTCACCATATCTTCATTGATTGTCTCCAACTGGACCCCATTCGCCGTCGTCATTTTCCTACTTTATGGTCCATAACACCTTTTAAAAGGTTATCCCATATCTTATCTGAATCTTCCCACTTTAGCAGTAACTATTTTCTTGTATCTTCAAGAAATGAATATTCTTTACAACATATAATTCTGTTGAGTAATATTAATACTTTTATAACTTAAGGATATATTTTTTATATATTATTTATTTTTTATTTATTTTTGACTGAATATTCATTTCGCCATTCAAATTTTCTGCAACATTTAAAATATGTATAAGCCAGGATCCACCTTATGAAGTTGATTGTTCAACCCAGTGTGGCCGCTTCTTTATGGGTCGATGGGTCCTAGCTGTACATTGACTCAAAAAAATACAAATTATTTTATAATTTGTAAAACTATTATCCTCGGAGTTGAATGAGCGAGTAGCCTACCGCCGTAAAAGGTTTAGGTTTTTGTTATAAAGTAAGCCTAGCCTAACTTTTAAATAGGCTTAATAGTTAGTAATAAATATTGCCTAACTTTAATAGCTAGGCTTAGTAATTATTTCATAAATATAGCCTACATTAATAATAGGCTTGTAATTAATTTAATAAATATTACCATACTTATATTTAACTTTTAACTTAATAAATAATACCATACTTATTGAAAAAAGTTGATAGCATAATTTAAGAAAACGCCTACTTACATCTAATAGGTTGATAATTAATCCATATGAAGAAGATATTAATGAAAGTCTGAAACAATAAACTAAAAGAAGCTTTCTCATAGATGGGTAAAATATTCCCTAGTTAAATAAATGATTTACTTAGCAATTTGAAACAATAAGTACTATCTGGCAGATTACCGATCGATCACCAATATGTACAAGGTATAGAGGTACTTCTAAACTAAAACTAGAAGCACCTGCAACAAAATTATTATTCTTTTTGCTACTCACTACTTCTACACAAAGTTAATTTATTGTTTCAAGGTTACACCATAAATTCTAGATCTTTTTTTAGACCACCTTCGCCATCAGCAATTCTTCCTTATTCCCACTATACCATCAACTTCAGGTTATATCTTCTTATTCATTTTATTCATTACTTATTTATTCCTTCTATTTTACCATATTTATATTAGCAACTGCAAATAAGAATACAAAATAATTAACAACGTCAACAAAAACATAAAACTTTTCCTAAAACTCGTAAATTACATTGGCTAATCTACATCAGTCTTAGACTGGAAACACCTAAAAAGTAACTCTTTCTATAATACGTCCATCCTTTCCGGTTGATTCATTTTCTCACCATCATCAGCCATGCCTGAAATAACATAAAAACAATCACTTATAATAGGCTTGATAATTAATTTATAATTGATGAGAGTAGCCTAACATAATAATAGGCTGTTTACTATTTTATATCTACGGTTCGGTCTCCTGTACAGCTACAACGAACACTTCAACATCAGCTCCATCAACACGTTTCAGGAACCACCTCAGAACTGGTATTACTTCTTCGTCGGCTTCTACCGATGCACAGCCTTCTTCGCTTGTTACGTCACCGCTGCCACAGTCATCTTCTCCGTAGGTCCCTCTTTGTTCTGCCCTGGCTCCTGCGGGAACCGAGTAGAATGCGAAGTGGACGGCATATTTGTTGGCAGAGACGCTATCTCAACTAACATATCTACCGCTTACTCCGCTAAGGGGGGGGGGGTTCTGTGGTGATATGCTATTACAATATCCGCCACTGTAGGATCACGCACTGTGTTGGCGTCACCTGCGAGTCCTTTTACTGAGAGCTTTCATCATATTTTCTTCCGAAGCTTTCAACGTAGACGTGCGCTGCAGTATTTCTATTTTCTAGTTTTTTATTATAAATATTTATTTGATAATCATTTAAGGTAGGTGATAGGAGTATATAGAGCGACTTTGGCAGAAAGCGAACATTCGCCTAATACCGAATGTTCGTCTATAGCCGAATGTTTGTACTTTTTAGTGCTTTTAGCACTAAGCATTTTTTTTTACGAGATTTTGACGCTTGCGGCGTCAAATTAATGGTTTTTCGTTACTACGATGCGTTTTTCGAGTTCGACAAAGCGTTTTGACTAAGCCCCAGGGGTCCAACGGACTGCACCGTTTCACCGCACCGCCTTCTTTTCGCCGTGTCGCTCCGTGCCCGCCTCGTTTCTATTACTCAGATACTTTCCTGAGCCTTTTAAGCATTTTTTTTACCGTTATGACGATATATAAAAATATCTATCATTCCAGTCTATTTTATATCTCACGTAGGTTTCTGGGTTAATTTTCCACGAGTAGCATTGCACGTCAATGACGGTGGCATATCACCAATGGCGAGTACGAATACAACATCACGTCATTAAGGATGGGAAGTCCGCATCCAACTCCGTACCTTTTAGCTCAATGACTATGAGATATTTTCAATGCCGGGCTACCTGCCTTCGAGCTCTGGTAGACCTCTTTGAACTCAAGAGACTTGTCCTTCAAATGATTGGACCACACACACACACACACACACACGACCCACTATTCCGTGAAACTAACTAAAGGGGTTTTCGATTTTGCACTTTTACTAACGAAATTTAGGAAAATGCTAAAGTCGCGTTCCATTTTGTCAAATTTAGCACAAATTAAGGAAAATGCTAACCAAACGTAAGGAATTTCCTAAATTCTGTAAGGTTGCTATTTCCCGTGCTTACCGAATTTAAGGGAAATGCTAACGAACAAATGTAAACAAACAAGATGGCGGCGTTGATTTGATGAATGTTTCATTCATGAAATTAGCTTTAAATCTAATTTCTTCCAAATCGATAAACTCCATCACAATAGTTGATCAATTATTTGTAATAAAAACCATATGTTATTTTTTTTTATTTTTGTTTATTCCAAAACCACGTGCTCCATCAGAACAGCTGATCAAATATTTTTGTAAACAATCGTTCGATTATGCCCGAAATTCTTGCTAAAACTGGATTAGCATTTCTTATCGAGCGTTAGCACAAATGCAAAATGGAAAACGGCTTAACTAACTAACTAACTAACTAACTAACTAACTAACTAACTAACTAACTAACTAACTAACTAACTAACCTAACTAACTAACTACTAACTAACTAACTAATCTAACTAAATAACTAATAACTAACTAACTAACTAACTAACTAACTAACTAACTAACTAACTAACTAACTACTAACTAACTACTTAGTAACTAACTAACTAACTAACTAACTAACTAACTAACTAACTAACTAACTAACTAACTAACTAACTAACTAACTAACTAACTAACTAACTAACTAACTAACTAACTAACTAACTAACTACAACTAACTAACTAACTAACTAACTAACTAACTAACTAACTAACTAACTAACTAACTAACTAACAACTAACTAACTAAGTAAGTAACTAACTAAGTAACTAAGTAACTAAATAAACTAACTAACTAACTAACTAACTAACTAACTAACTAACTAACTAACTAACTACTAACGTAACTAACTAACTAACTAACTAACTAACTAACTAACTAACTAACTAACTACTAACTAACTAACTAACTAACTAACTAACTAACTAACTAACTAACTAACTAACTAACTAACTAAACTAACTAACTAGTAACTAACTAACTAACTAACTAACTATACTAACTAACTAAAACTAACTACTAACTAACTAACTAACTAACTACTATACCTAACTAACTAACTAACTAACTAATCCAATAAATAATAATAATAACTAACTAACTAACTAACTAACTAAACTAACTTAACTAACTAACTAACTAACTAACTAACTAAACTAACTAACTAACTAACTAACTAGCTATCTACTAAATAACTAACTAACTAACTAAACTAAATTACAAAACTAACTACTAACAATAATAACTAACTAACTAACTAACTTAACTAACTAACTAACTAATAACTAACTAACTAACTAACTAACTGAACTAACTAAAACTAACTTTACTAACTAACTAACTAACTACTAACTAACTAACTAACTAACTAACTAACTAAACTAACAAACTAACTAACTAACTAACTAACTAACTAACTAACTAACTAACTAACTAACTAACTAACTAACTAAACTAACTAACTAACTAAACTAACTAACTAACTAAACTAACTAACTAACTAAACTACTAACTAACTAACTAACTTAACTAACTAACTAACTAACTAACTAACTAACCTAACTAACAACTAACTAACTAAACTAACTAACTAACTAACTACTAACTAACTAACTAACTAACTAACTAACTAACTAACTAACTAACTAACTAACTAACTAACTAACTAACTAACTAACTAACTAACTAACTAACTAACTAACTACTAACTAACTAACTAACTTACTAACTAACTAACTAACTAACTAAATAACTAATAACTAAAATAACTAACTAACTAACTACTAACTAACTAACTAACTTAATAAACTAACTAACTACTAACTAACTAACTAACTAACTACAACTAACTAATAACTAACTAACTAACTAACTAACTAACTAACTAACTACTAATAACTAACTAACTAACTAACTAACTAACTAACTAACTAACTAACTAACTAACTAACTAACTAACTAACTAACTAACTAACTAACTATAACTAACTAACTATAACTAACTAACTATAACTAACTACCTATAACTATAACTATAACTAACTAACTATAACTAACCAACTAACTAGCTAACTAGCTAACTAACTAACTAACTAACTAACTAACTAACTAACTAATAATAGAATAAAATAACTAAACTAAATAAACTAAATTAATTGAAGCGAAGCCTTTAAACTAACTAACTAATAACTAACTAACTAACTAACCTAAACTAACTAACTACTAACTAACTAACTAAACTAATAACTAACTAACTAATCTAACTAACTAACTAACTAACTAACTTAACTAACTAACTAACTAACAACTAACTAACTAACTAACTAACTATAACTAACTAAACTAACTAACTAACTAAACTAACTAACTACTAACTAACTAAACTAACTAACTAACTAACTAAACTAACCTAACTAACTAACTAACTAACTAACTAACTAATCTAACTAATAACTAACCTAACTAACTAACTAACTAACTAACTAACAACTAACTAACTAACTAACTAACTAACTAACTAACTAACTAACTACTAACCTAACTAACTAACTAACTAACTAACTAACTAACTAACTAACTAACTAACTTAACTAACTAACTAACTAACTAACTAACTAACGTACTAACTAACTAACTAACTAAACTCTAATATATATATATATATATAATATATATATATATATATATATATATATATATATATATATATATATAATATATATATATATATAATATATATATATATATATATATATATATATAAATAATAATATATATATTATCTATTATATAATATCTTAAGGGAGTAGGGGTTTTAGGTGTAAATGAAGGTTAGGAAAATTATGTTTTTCAGAACATATTAGGTTTTTGGATTTGTGGGGAGAATTTCTGGATAAAGAATCTTTTTGTAGCGATGGAGTTCACTTGGTCGTAACGGTGTTGGGCTTTTCAGTACCAGTTTGGAGACGTTTAGCAAAAAAACTAGGTAAAGTTGGTGGTGGTGGGCTAAATCTGGATAAATAATAGCAATGGTAACTATAATAGTTGGGAGATAAATAAAGCTAGTGTTGTTATAGGTTCAAATAATATATGCATAATTAAAATAACAGCAATTCGAGTATCAAATGTTTTTACACAAATGCTCATAAATAGCCTTAGAAAAATAAAAGATGAGCTTGATTAGTTATCCATATAATGGAGAAATCTAGACTTATTTGCATAAGCTGAGGCATGGGTTAATGAAGAATTATATGGAGAACTCCCTTTCAGGAATAGAAAATTAGACGGATATTCAAATTTATTTATACCACGTAGAGAAAAGAGGGTGGTGGTGTGGCGCTTTTATGTTAAAGCAATATTCAAATCCTGTAAATTAAATGACTTTAAAACTAATCATTATATTGAATCGGTGTGGGTAGATATTCTTATATACAATAAATCATTAGAATAGGGGCATTTTAAAGACCCTCCTGGCCAGAGTCAGAATTAGAACGCGGAAATTGTGAAAAGAAATTGAGACAGCATGGCACAGTAAAGGAAAAGGTATAGTTCATAATGGGTGATTTTAATTTTCCGGGCATTCATTGGATTCCTTTTCTAATATGGACCATAGTAGTTCTGCATTCATAAATTGTATACTAAATAACTTTTTGACTCAGATAGGTCCAAAGAACCCAACAACGATACGAATCACTACTAGACTTAAGTGCCGTTTTTCGTTTTGGCAATAATTCTTACGAATTCTTACGAAAAATTAAGAAACGTTCTCAAAAAATCGTTCGTTTTGTCAATTAAAAAAAATTTGAGAATATTCTCACCAAACGTAAGAATTTTTGACAAATTCCGTAAGATTGGCCCGAAATTCTGGATACGAAAAATTCTATTCTTACAAAAATGTAAACAAAGAAAATTCGGTGGCAGATAGCAGTCATGAATTTTTTTTTCCTTTTATTTTCTTTAAAAATGGAAATAAATTTTTTTTTATTAATGACTTTAAAGAAGTAATGAGATTGTGTCCAAATATTTGTATAATTTCTCTTTTTAATAGGTTTTATGATTTATCTTCATAAAAAAATGCAATGATAATTTTTCACTATGTGGTAGCCGGTAGGCCGTTTAATTTTAACAGCTTGCCATTTTGATGAAAAGATGTACAATGATCGATTGCACTTTTCATTATTTTTTTCCTTGTACATTCATGAAAATATTATTTATTGGTTTTCAATATCGTAGTATTTCAAGTCATAATGTGAATAAACAACTAATAATTCTCTCTCTCTCTCTCTCTCCTCTCTCTCGAACTCTCTCTTCTCTCCTCTCTCTTCTCATCTCTCTCTCTCCTCTCATCTCTCTCTCTCTCTCTGTCTCTCTCTCTCTCTCTCTCTTCTCTCTCTCCTCTCTCTCTCTCTCTCGTCCTCCTCTCTCTCTCTCTCTCTCTTTCTCTCGTCTCGTCTCTATCTCTCTCATCTCTTATATATATATTATAATATATATATATTTATATATAAAATATATATAAATATATATATATATATATTATATATATATATATATTATATATAATATAATATTATATATATATATATATAGCGTTTTATAATTTTCTATTTTAAATTTAGGCTTTAGCGTTCAAACAATTTTATCCTGACCGTCACATTGTTTTATTTTCTTTTTGTCTGTTTGTTTTTGTCTGTTTTTTTTCTCTGTTTTTGTTTGGGGCTGTGGCTGTGTGTGTTGTATGTGTGTGTAGAATGGCAGGTTTGCTCAGGCGCGGACTTTCCTTTCTATCGACTTAATCAACATCCCCGCTAAAATCTACTTTGCCCTCTGTGGAATATCAAAAACCTCTCTAACTCTAACCCCTAACCTTTGCTCTTGTCTGAAACTCAGATGGCTAAGAATCATCCTCTAACTCGTTTAATGTATCTAAACTACAACTATATCATAATTTCTCGTCTGAAGGGTGGGAGTATATGTGCCTATATATCACATAAACCTCCTGTACACCGTCTCGAGAATCTCGAATCTCCTACCTTTGAAATGTTCTATGGCTTAAAATCTTTCTTCTTCTACTACAATAATCTTTTGTGCTTCTGCTACTGTTTCTCCTAACAGAACAGATTTTCACGCCTTTTTTGAATATCTTACTACTTTCACGAGACTGTTATACATCTTTCCCATCCAAATACTGAGTCCTCTATTTTAGGGGATTTCAATGTCCACAACACTGAATGGTGGGGTCCTCTCATACTGATTAGGTGGGGAAGGAGGGCGAATCATTCAGCATTCTTAACAATCTGGAGCAACTAAATTAAAGAACCCACACACATTCCGGATCGTCCAAACCAATTCTTGACACACTTGACCCTATGTTTCACCACTAGTCTCTTCTCTCTTTAAATACTACTACTTTCGCTCTATCGGTAAATCTGAAAACCACAAACCTATATCTCTTCAATTTTAATACTTTCTCTCACACCTCCCTCCTGCCCTATGCGTTTTTCTGGCAACTTTGATCGGGCCAATTGGGGGCCTTGCGTCGCTTCTACGCTAGCTATAATTGGAATGCATGCTTTGGACCCTGGTGACCCTTCGCTTCTGCCGATAAATGTGGGAGCTTGTATCGTTGATGGGATGACAGGTTCATTCCTTCTTCCAACTAAATCTTTCTCTCTCAAAAATCCATGGTTCGATCGTGCTTGCTCTCTGGCCATTCAGGCTAGAGACCGTGCGTATCGGGTGGAAAAATTCTCGTTCTCTATCACTCTTGCTAATTTCATCCAGCTAGAAATCGTTGTAGGATACTCTTCGTCGAGCAAACCGTCTCATCAAACAAAAGTGCGCTAACGCTCCTTGATTCTCCTACTGATAAATCTTCTGGCCTCTTGCCAAAAATATCTCTAACAAGCTTCTGTAAATCTGTCTTCCCTCCTCTTATTCGATCTAGATGGTTCTGTTGCTAATTCTCCAACTGAAAAAGCTAATTCTTCGGCTAACTATTTTCTCTAACTCGACCCTAGAATTCCTGGCATTCCTCTCCTCCTCCGTCGTTCTCTCAAGGTGTCCCTTATGCCATTGCCTGTTGATTACATTTTGAATGCTGGTGCATGGGCTACCTGAAATCTAACGTTAGAATGGCGGGCGGCCCGGATTGGCATTCCTACCCCGAGTTTTGAGGAGTGTGCTTTCGTGCTTAACCCCGCCCCTCGTTCACTATTTTCTCTATGTCTCAATACTAATACTTTCCCTCAGTGTTGGAGAGCAGTGAGCGCATGCCAGAATCGTCTAGGGTCGAGTTAGAGGAAAATAGTAGGCCGAAGAGATTAGCTTTTTCAGTTGGAGATTAGCAACAGAACCCCTACAGATCGAATAAGAGGAGGAAAAGAAGATTTTGCAGAAGTTGTTAGAGATATTTTTTGGCAAGAGGCCAGAGATTTAATCAGTAGGAGAATCAAGAGTTTAGCGCACTTTTGTTTGATGAAACCCGCTTTGCCGACGAAAAGTACCTACAACGATTTCTAGCGTGAATGAAAATTAGAAGAGTGATAGCGAGCAACGCACGATTTTTCCACACCCGATACTACTGTCTCTAGCCTGAATGGCAGAGAGCAAGCACGATCGAAACCATGGATTTTGAGGAGAGAAAGATTTAGTGGAAGAAGGAATGACCTGCTCATCCCATACGATTACAGCTCCCACCGTATCGGCAGAAGCCGAAGGGTCACCAGAAGTCAAAGCAGTCATTCCAATTTATAGCTAGCGTAAAAGCGACGCAAGGCCCCCCAATTGGCCCGATCAAAGTGCCAGAAAAACGCTGCCTAGGGCAGGATGGAGCTGTGGAGAGAAAGTATTAAAAATTAAGAGATAATAAGGTTGTGGTCAGATTTACCGATAGGAGCGAAAGGGGCCCTAATTTAAAGAGAGAAGGACTAGTTGTGAAACATAGGTCAAGGTGTTCAGAATTGGTTTGACGAATCGGAATGTGTGTGGGTTCTTTAATTAGTTGCTCCAGATCGTTAAGAATGCTGAATGATTCGGCCTCTTCCCCACCTAAATCAGTATGAGAGGACCCCAACCATTCAGTGTTTGTGACATTTGGAAAAATCCTAAATAGAGGACCTCAAGTATTTGATGGAAAGATATAACAGTCTCGTGAAGAAGTAGTAGATATTCAAAAAGGCGTAAAATTCTATTCTTAGGAGAACCGTAGCAGAAGCACAAGATTATTGTAGTAGAAAGGAAGAAAGATTAAGCCATAGAACATCAAAGTTAGGAGATTCCAGATTCGAGACGTGTGTACAGGAGTGTTTATGTTTACTATAGGCACATACTCCACCCTTCAAGAACGAAATCGATATAAGTTGAGGTTAGATACATAACGAGTTTAGAGGATGAATTTTAGCCCATCTGAGTTTCAGACAAGAGCAAAAGGTTAGGGTTAGAATTAGAGGTGATATTCCACAGAGGCAAAGGTAGATTTTTAAGCCGCGAATGTTGATAAAGTCGATAGAAAGTCCGCGCCTGAGCAAACAAACCTGCCATTCTACACACACATACACACACACAGCCACAGCCAAACAAAACAGAGAAAAACAGACAAAACAAACAGACAAAAAGAAAAATAAAACAATGTGAGGTCAGGATAAAATTGTTCGCTAAAGCCTAAATTTAAAATAGAAAATTATAAAACGGCTATATATAATATATATATATTATATATATATATATATATTATATATATATATATATATATAATATATATAATTTATATATATATATATATATATATATATATATATATATAATATATATATGAGAGAAGAGAGAGAAGAGAAGAGAGAGAGAGAGAGAGAGAGAGAAAGAGAGAGAGAGCGAGAAGAGAGCCAGAGAGAGAGAGAGAGCAGAGAGAGAGGAGAGGAGAGAGAGAGAGAGAGAGAGAGAAGAGAGAGAGAGAAGAGAGAGAGGAGAAGAGAGAAGAGAGAGACGAAGAGAGAGAGAGGAGAGATTATAGTTGTTATTCACATTATGAACTTGAAATTACTACGATATTGACAATAAATATAATATTTCATGATGTACCAAGGAAAAAAAATGAAAAGTGCCATCGATCATTGTAACATCTTTTCATCAAAAATGGCAAAGCTGAAAATTAAACGGGCCTACCGGCTACCACATAGTGAAAACATTTCATTGCTTTTTTATGAAATTAAAAGGAGAATTAAAACTATGAAAACCAATACCGAATATTTGACACAATGTCATCAGCTTAAAGCATTAAATAAAAAAAATTGATTTTACATGAAGAAAAATAAAGGAAAAAAAAATTCATGACTGCTTTCTGCCACCATTTTTCTTTGTTTACATTTTTCCGTAAGAAATAGAAATTTTCGGTAAGATAGGAAATAGCAATCTTACGGAATTTGTCAAAAATTCTTACGTTTGGTGAGAATATTCTCAAATTTTTCTTAAAACATTTGACAAAAACGAACGATTTTTTGAGAACGTTCTTATTTTTCGTAGGAATTCGTAAGAATATTGCCAAAACGAAACGGCTTAAGTCTAGTCAGTATCGATAAAGTCAATTACAAATAAATCTGAGTCTAAAAGTTATCTAGTATACAAATTATGAATGAAGAACTACTATGGTCCATATTAGTACAAGGAATCCCCAATGATGCCCCCGGAAAATTAAAAAATCACTCATATGACTGATACCTTTTCCTTACTGTGGCATGGCTGTCTCTAATTTCTTTCACAATTCCGCCGTTCTAATTCTTACTCTGGCCAGGAAGTCCATAAAATGCCCTATTCTAAATGATTTATGTATATAAGAATATCTACCCACAACGATTCAATATCATGATTCAGATTTTATAAGTCAGTCATTAATTAACAGATTGAATATTGCTTTAACATAAAGCGCCACACCCCACCCTTCTTTCCTCTAACGCTGGTAAAAATAAATTGAATATCCGCTCCTATTTCATAATTCCTGAAAGGAGTCTCCCATTAATTCTTCATTAACTCCATGCCTCAGTTATGCAAATATGTCTAGATTCTCCTTTATGGTATAACTAATCAGCTCACTTTTTTCATTTCTAAGGCTATGAGCATGAGCATTTGTGTAAAAAACATTTGATACTTCGAAATGCTGTTATTTTTATTATCATCATCATGTTTTGAACCTAATAGAAACACTAGCTATTTATTTATCTCCCGG
>JABUQX010096863.1:0-25000 GCA_015478945.1 Trachelipus rathkii
AAGAGAGAGATTATATATATATAGCATCTGCTTATGATCCGATTTTAGAATGTAAGCCTTGGGAGCAATTAAACTCTGACTGCGATTTTTCCTTTATTGTAACCAGTACTTAAATGCCTAGGGAAAAATTAACAAAGATTAAAAAAATGCAAAAAAAGTTTGAAACTAATAAAAATGTTTAGGGAAATATTAACAAAGATTAAATAATGGCAAAAAAATTATTTTGAAACAAAAATCAATGCGAGAAAAAAATTTATAATTTTTAACAGACTCGAAAAAAAAAATTTCATATAATAGAATAATTAACTAAGCGTTCTTGATACTTCAAAAATCAAAAATAAAAAAATTAAAAAGATTTTTTCAAATTTTTTTTGAACCATACTGATAAGTATTTCAAATTGCTCTAAAAAAAATGAACTTTTTCTTTCAAACCAAAATTTGAACAACACTTATAACTATTTCAAATCGCTCTAAAAAAATGAACTTTTCTTTTAAAACAAAATTTGAACAACACTTATAAATATTTCAAATCCCTCTATAAAAAAAAAAATACTTCAAACAAAATTTAAACACACTTATAACTATTTCAAATCGCTCTCAAAAAAAAAAAAAAAAACTAAACCTTTTCTTTCAATCCAAAATTTAAACAACACTTATAAATATTTCAAATCGCTCTAAAAAAAAAAATGAACCTTTTCTTTCAAAACAAAATTTGAACCACACTTATAATTTAAATATTTCAAATCTCTCTCAAAAAAAAAATGAACCTTTTCTTTCAAACCAAATTTGAACACACTTAAAATATTTCAATTCGCTCTCACATACAGAGAAAAAACTTCCATTAATTTTCCTTTCAAACCATGCAAAAAAAAAAAAAAAAAAAATGAGAATATACCAGCTGTAAAAGTACTGTATATCAAAAGTTCAAAGTAGTTCAAAACAATAAAAAAGAAAAATCAAGAAAAATTAAACGCTATAAAAATATGTTTCATTATATTTTATATCCTGCTCCTGACTTTCAAACTCAAGATTATTAACTATACAATAGGTAAGGTATAGACGTACAGGATCTGCATATTTTTCGGAAAAATTATAAGTCAAAATGAATATATTTTATATAATTATATATATTATATATATATATATATATACTATATATATATATTATTATATATATATATATATATATATATATATATATTATATATATATATATATATATTATATTTTATATTATACATATTTTAAAAAAATTATTATATATATATATATATATATATATATATATATATATACTATACAGTGCCGTTACACAAAAAAAAAACCAAGCCATTTTGTTAATAAAACACTCATTGCTGTATTCGGTAAATTATGAGGTCTAGAGGAAAAAATTTGGTGCACCTATTAATCGCTCTAGTATGAGTGAAAAAAAAAAATTTATTATGGTTCGAAAGTCGATTTTTTGAATTCTTGAATTTTAATTAATAATTGAAAAGTATGTCACAATTTTCAGCGTTTTTGAGAGCATTTTGAGACTTTCAGAATTCTGCATTAAGGAATTTATAAATTAGTATGATATTTGATTTATTCCTGTTGGCCCCATCCTTGATCTCATTCCACACCAAATTTCATGAAATTTAATGTAGCCCCTCCCCCCCCGACCATTGAGTTGAGCTCTTAAAAAAAACCCACTTTCATCGAGAAAAAAATTCAATTATTGAATGGCGAAAGACATGCTATAAGACCTATTAACATGCTCTAATGTTGCTCTTTATCATTAAGAAGTGGACTCAGAAACCCCCCAAAAAAAAAAAACACGTACAAAAAAACATGTATATTTTTAGCATATTGTACTTTATATATATATATATATATATATATATATTATATATATATATATTTATATATTATTATATATATATATATATATATATATTTACTAGTATCACATCACATTAGTGACGTCACACGTCTCCGCGCATGTATATTTTCCCCTTCTAGCATGGATATTACAATCATAGATTGATCCGAGTCGGTGTCTAACTATGTTTTAAAGGTATAGGGAGTTGCTTGCCTATGGTTTTATAACATCAATTGTGTCACTAATGATTAAAATACCCTCATTTGGCAAGGTCTTGGCATGGCATTAATGTAAGTCATTTCCAACGAAATACTCTTCATTTGTATCATTAGTATATAATCGATTCCCTGGTTTATGATGCAATTTAATACTTACCATGGTTTAGTTAGATTAGTAACCTCCCCTTTTCTAATGCCTATGCACTTTTTTATTTTCTGGAGCTACAGAGCCAAGCTTGGTGTTGGTAGTATGTTTTGAAGGTAATTGGCAGAGTGATTCGCTTTGCTGAGTGGGTAGTTTCACCTTTGAGGTTTTTAGAACGCATCAACACGAGTTTTTTTTTACGTGGCTTACCTTCGTATATTCAAGGAGGGGGTTTAAACTATTGAATGGGGGGTATAAGAATGCAAATCTATTCAAGGAGTTTAGGGAGGGAGGGGGTTGTTCAGTACAGCAAATTTCCTGATACAACACACCAGTTACATCATCTCAAAATCAGAACACAATTTAAGGTAAATAAAAAATTTTATTTTTGTTAATTTATATTAATTTTACTTTTTTTTACTATTTTTTAATATATTTTTTAATAAAATATGCTTAAAAAGATTTAACTAACATATGATTACATATTGTCACTCTAAGAAGGGTTTTTAGAAGTGGGTTTTTTTTTTCGTTACATTGTTTTTTTTTTTGGTAAACATTGGTTTTTTTTGTTTTTTTTTTTTTATCTAATAATTTTAACAAAAGTATTAAAGCAAAACATAATTTTTCTGGGGATATATAGCCAGGCTAGCCATTATACAGAAATTATTATAAAAGTCTAATTGTAAATAGTTTAAAGTTATAGGCAAAAACTGAAAATTTTTTTTTTTGTGTGTAACGGCACTAATATATATATATACTATATATTTTTTTACAAAGATTATATATATATATATATATATTATTTAATATATATATATATATATATATATATATATATATATATATATAAATATATATATATATATATATTATATATATTATATATATTAGCGGCGACTCCTTCACTCGTGTACTCGTGTCAGCACGAGTTTGACATTTGACGACTCTATTTTTGCAATTTCAATAAAGGCTGATAATGTTTTGTTATATTTTGCTTCATTTGGTCAAAGGAAGAGAAATTCTCAGTGAACTAATTAATAAATTGATGTAAAATTGAAACAAAAAGGGTAGAAAACCCGTATTAAATAACGCTTTTAACACATTAAAATAGGACTAATCCGTGCCCAAAGCAATTGGCGGATATTTATTTGTGATTTATAGTAAAAAATTGTTTTTAAATACTGTGTTTATAATTAATATGTTAATACTCTAAAATAATAAACAATATTCTATGCAAAAATATTTAAGAACATTAACAATATAAATATTACAAAATACTTTAAAACATTTGAAAAAAGAATAACTTAAAGTTAATCGTAAAATGTGTGAAGCTAAGCGTAATTATAAAAGCATTTTTTTTTACTTTGTGTAAACTATATATATATCTATATACTTATATATATAATATATATATATATATTATTTATATATATTATATATATTATTATATATATATATATATATATTATATATATAATATATATAGAGAGAGAGAGAGAGAGAGAGAGAGCACGAGTAGTAAAAGTTACTAGAGTGGCACTGTTATATATATATATTATATATATATCTATATATATATATATATATTATATTTATATATATATATATAATACTATATATTAATATATATATATCATATATATATATATATATATATATATATATTTATTATAGGTATATATATATATATGTATATAGGTGGGCACACCCGCTCATTTAGGGGTTATCCGCTAAGTCGCTACGCCACCTCCGCACTCGAGAAAACGTAGTCGCGCTAGCGCTCCTGCCGCACTATTAACCCATCAACTCTGCATCGAAATGTCCGCACGTCCGCACGTCTTCGCTAATAATGTGCGACTTCATAAAAAATATATTAAATTCTAAAATTGTATATATCCTTACCAAAAATTTATTTCTAATATTATAATGAAACATTGAATGAAATATTTACCATCTCAGACTTTCTCTTCCTCTCAATTCTTCTTCAAGGATAAGAGAATCATATTACCTTTCAACAAGGTTGCTGCTCAAAATTAAAAGCACTTAAGGCTGACCTCTTGCCTCAATATCCCACCAAATACTAAATATTCGCTCTAAAGCAGCAGAACTAGGGAGGGTATATTATATTTTATGACAAGTTCATCAATCCTGCTATGCTGAAGGGAAAAGATTTGTCTTGGGTGAGAGGCAATCCATATCAAAATAAACAGCTACGGAAAAGGAATACTTGGCTGGAATGCCTGGTCTAATTTTAGTGCGTGGGAAAAAAAATCTCAAAAACTACAATAAGCATAGGGAAAAGGAATCATTTTTGGAATCCTGGTAAATTTTAGTTAGGAAAATGTAAAAAAAAAAATAATTTATAGTAATATGATTAGAAAACCTATTTAGAGACCTTTTTTGGTTACTCGTTCAAATAGATTTTTATTTATTTTTTTTTTACTAAAGAATACCAAAGGGTATACAAAGATGGAAGGAGTCGGGGTCTCTCAGCTTCGGACTACGTGTAGGACTAATTCCCCCTCGGGGAGGGTCCGGACCCCGTCTTTGGTATTTGGGTGGTCGAGGGGGTTCTCGCTCTACGGGGTATGGAAAACGTCGCCCGTGGGTTTCCCGTCGTCGAGCCCCTACATTTGCGTGTAATTACTTTACAATATATATATTATATATCTATTTATTATATATCTATATATATTATATATATATATATATATATATATATAATATATATATATATATATATATATATAATATATATTTATAGAGAGAGAGAGAGAGAGAGAGAGAGAGAGCATGTCAACATCACCCGCAAAAAGCCGGTAGTATCTTTTTTTTTTTTTTTTCATTTAAATTTCTTCTTTTTTTTTTTTTAATACATTCTTCCTAACTACAATTTTACAAGGATTCAAAATGTATTCATTTCCCTGTAGTATTGTAGTTTTTCGAGATAATATTTTTTTTTTTTTTTTTTTTTTTTTACAGTTTCCTGGGTAAAATTTTGCCAGAGGATTCCAACATGTATTCTTTTTCCCTGTAGCTATTGTAGTTTTTTGAGATAATGGATTTGTGGTTATTTTACGTAGCTATATTATATTATATATTATATATATTATATATATATATATATTATATATTATATATATATATATAATATATATTATTTAATATATATATATTATTATATATATTATATATAATATATATCTTACCAAGTATATCTTCAAGGTACGCCCTGATATATTTTATATATATAATATACTTTATCTATAATATATATATATATTATATATATATATATATATATATATATATTATATTATATTTATAAGTGTTTTTGTTTTTATATCTGGGCGTACGAAACGTAAGAAAGCTCGAGTTTTCGTTCGTTTTTTTTTGTCAAACTTACCGAAATATCGCAAGAAATGCTTACCAAACGTAAGGAATTTCTAAATTCTGTAAGGTTTCTATGCTATTTCACGTGCTAGCCGAATTTAAGCACGTTCTTCCAGACGAAAAATGTAAACAAACAGATGGGGCGTGTTTTACTCCCTTTCTGAATTTGATGAAATTTTTCCATTCCAATATAATCGGCTTTAAATCTAATTTCTTCCAAATGGATCAACTCCATCACAAATAGTTATCAATTTGTAATATTAACCATGTTATTTTTTTTTTTATTTTGCTTATTCTCCAAAAGCACGTACTCTATCACAATAGCTGATTCCAATTGTTTAAAAACAAAAGCAGATTTCTTCCAAATGGATAAACTCCATCAAAATATTCATCATTATCCTGTAATCATAAGCATTTTGTTATTTTTTTTTTTATTTTGCTTATGTCCAAAACATGTACTTCATCCAGCATAGCAGATTCCATTATTTAAACAAAAGTAAAAGCCTAGAAGAAATCGTGGTCGTTTAAATGGGAAATTCGTGCTAAAACTGGGTGAGCATTCTTATCGAGCGTAAGCCACAAAATGCAAAAACGAACGGTCTAAATTAAAAGCAAAGGAATACTAAAATTCATTCTATCGTAAACGCTTCGTATTATTACAATTATTTTGACCTGGTATTAGGCTTAAATCAGCCAGGGGTACAAAAAGGCTTATCTAAATTTAGGCCTAAATTTATTTTCAACACATTTTACAGAAAGAGGTCAGTTTGAAATATATTTATAAAATAATAACAATTTGATTCTTGTTATACTGGACATTACCTTTTTGACTGGTTTAGGTTAATAGCGGTATAAAAGCATATCCTTAATTTAGGCTAAAGTAGTTATTTCAACACATTTTACAGAAGAGGTCAGTTTCGTATTTTATAGGAGTGACGTTGTTGTGGTTTTCCTTGTGTTTGGATTGTAATGTACATTAGATGTAATAATAACTAATATTATAATATTTAGTAATATTAATAAAGTAAATCAAATTTTTAAAACTTTGAAATATTTTTAGTTAACATTGGATTATAATATAATGTAGTGATAATTGTTATTTTTTAAATAAAACTGAAATTTAATATAATAAATACATGTTATGTTAACAGAGAAGAATTTATTTTGCTATTTTCACTTATTACATCGCTAAAGATTGATGTAAAGCAGTAAAATAAAAAGTGGTATAGCTTGGTGTAGAGGGCTGCTTGGTTCCTGGCCTTCCTGATTTACTGATTTTATTGCTTTAGGGTAGTAAATATGCAAATTTAAATTCATAAAATTTTAGTAAAACTTATTTTTAAAACTTGATAGTTATAAACAAAAGTATTAACAGTTAATTAATAATAAATTCTTTGCTCCTGTTATTGATTTACGTATAGAAGTTTTAAGAAACTTTGAATAATTTTAGTTATAATTGAATGGTAATATTAAATGTACGTGTTTAATTGAATAAAATGTTTTAATAATTATTGTTTACATACCTCCAGAGCTGCTGGAGGTATTTTAAGTGTATATTTTAAATGAACAGGATGTGGTTTGTGTGTGTGTGTGTGTGTAGGGTGTGTGGAGTGTGGTGTGTGGTGTGTGTGGTGTTAATAATAATAATAGGCATGATGTAAATGTGACTAAGTATAATAATAATAAAAATTAATAGTCATTAAAATAAAGTTATAGCAATAAAAATAATTTACTAAAATAATATTATGATAATATTTAAAATAATAACAAAATATATAATGGAAAAATAATTATATAATAATCTAAAAATAATAATAAAATAATAATAATAAAAATTAAAAAAAAAAATAATGTTAATAAATATTGATCGTAAACAGTAAGTCAGTAAGCGTAAAACAAAAGGATACCCCCTCCCCATCAGGCTATGCTGTATTGTTTACTGTTTTACTGCTTTAAGGTCTTTTAAAGTATTTGTGTGTAGCAAATACTTCATATTATTGGAGAAAGATAAAAATGTTTATATATCAGACACTCTGGGTTTTTTCTTCTACAACAATTTTTAAAAATTTATAATTAAATGGTGGAATAAAATTAAAGAAAAATATTCTTAAATTGAACTGCTAAGCGGTGATCGTTTAAGCAGTACAGTATAGGTAAAAAACAAAGCCTTACTATGCCTCTGTTGCTAGGCAATTGAGCTATTGATCTTACTGTTTTACTGCTTTAACGTCTGTAAAGTATAATGTTTTTAATAAAAATGTTTAAGTATGAAGTAAACATGATGACTCATAGTATATTTGAAAGAATTTTTTTGAATAGTTTCATTGATATCACAACAAATGTAATATGTGTTAAATATAATAAGGTGATATAATTTTCAATGATGACTCATAGTATCATTTGAATAAGAAATTTTTTGAATAGTTTACATTTGATATTCTCAAAATTAAATATGATTAATTAATAATAATAAGCGTAATGAGTTACAGTTTTAGAATCGTAAAAATATTTTTAATAAAAAAATGTTTAGTATGAAGTAATGAATGACTCATAGTATATTTGAAAAGAAATTCTTTGAATAGTTTCATTGATATATATTTTTCGTTTCACGGGAAATAATTGGCGCTCGCGGGCGCCCGCCGGCGGCGGTTACGCGGAATATTGCGCCTGCGGCGCAGCGCGGCGGAGGGAAACGGGAGGAAACGGAAGGCTAAATGAGGAGTCTCCTAGCATTTCACTACACACCTATCGAGTCCTATACCTTATAACATTTAGGGGTATCACCAATATTTAGGTCTATTCTCTGATGTAGGGTAGGGTGGCTAGAAAAAGGCTAGAAAGGAAACATCCTAGCAATTTATAATATACACCGATTCCTCATAACTTATAACATAGGGGTAGGCACAAATATTAGGGCTGTTCTATGATAGGGTAGGCTGCAAAAAGCTAACTCATACTAGAAAGCATCCTAGCAACTTGTAATATACACATCTACGTTTACTTATAACCTAGGGGTAGACACAATATTAGGGCTTCTAGCTCAGGGGGCTAGAAAAGGCCTGAAAAAGTGGCACTCAGTTGGCATTATGTCTCATTGGGACTCACCTGGCACTCATAGATATACTCATGGAACACTAATAGAGACACCCTAGACACTCCTTACGGTGTTTGGACACATTCAAATGTACTAAAGCACTAAGTACTTGTCAATTAACATGCTGAGTCATCAATTATAGGTGCCATCAAGATGAATCATCAAGATAGGTGCCATCAAAGTTGAGCCAACAATAATGCTGAGCCATCAAAGTTGAGCCATCAAAGATGAGTCGTCAAAGTTAAGGCATCAAAGTTGAGGCATCAAAGTTGAGGTATCAAAGCTGAGGCATCAAAGTTGAGGCATCAAAGCTGAGGCATCAAAGTTGAGGCATTAAGATATCGAGTGTGTGTGTATCTGTGTGTGAGTGTAAGCGTAAGTGTAAGTGTCTATGGGTGAGTGTAAGTGTCTATGGGTAAGTGTAAGTGTCATAGTGTGTGTGTGTATAAGTGTCTATGGTGAGTGTAAGTGTCATAGTGTATGTATGTATAAGTGTCATAGTGTGTGTGTGTGTGTATCCGTCTATGTATATATGTGTGTGTTGGTGTATGTGTGTGTAGGTGTAGGTGTATGTATCTAGGTATGTGTCTATGTATGTGTGTGTAGGTGTAGGTGTAGGTGTGAGCGTAAGTTTCATAGTGTGTGTGTATAAGTGTCTATGGTGAGTGTAAGTGTCTATGGGTAAGTGTAAGTGTCTATGGGTAAGTGTAAGTGTCATAGTGTATGTGTGTATAAGTGTCATAGTGTGTGTGTGTGTGTATAAGTGTCTATGGTGAGTGTAAGTTGTCATAGTGTGTGTTGGGTATTAAGTGTTATGGTGAGTGTAAGTGTCTATGGGTAAGTGTCATAGTGTATGTGTGTATAAGTGTCATAGTGTGTGTGTGTGTGTATCCGTCTATGTATGTGTGTGTGGGTGTATGTCTATGTATGTGTGTGTAGGTGTATGTGTCTAGGTATGTGTGTATGTGTCTATGTATGTGTGTGTGTGTGTGTAGGTGTAGGTGTAGTTGTGAGGTAGTTTCCATAGTGTGTGTGTGTGTGTGTAGTGTCTATGGTGAGTGTAAAGTGTCTATGGGTAAGTGGTAAGTGTCTATGGATTGTGTAGTGTCATAGTGTACATGTGTGTATAAGTGTCATTATGTGTCGGTGTGTGTATGTGTGTACTCGCGTTAATTACAGGGCAGGTATCTATATGAGCTCAAGTTAGGAAAGATACATACGAGGTACAGCGATAGATTAACTACTGATTAAGTTAGGACAGATACATACAGGACAGGTACCTACATGACCTCATGTTAGGGTCAGTTCCCTACCCAAGGTATAGCGTAAGATACCTGCCTTAACTCGACTTACCTACCCAAGGTAGGGAGCATGAAAGGTCAATTTTAGGCCTTGGTGCGGTATAAGGTCAAAACATCAAAAGGGGGCTACGCCCCTAAGGGGGGTCAAAGGGGGGCCAAAATAGGGGATATATTATACACTTGTCCTCCAATGTACTTCCTACTATATATATATATATTATATATATATATTAATATATATTTATTATATATATATATTATATATATATATATATATATAATATATATATATATTTATATATATTAATATACTTATATATATAATTATATCGAAATCAATTTAGACGCAAAAATGTGTGGTATCGTTAAGGGTATGGCAAAAATTTTAACGCAGATAACTTGATACTACTATCCTGAATTCCTGATACGCGATATTAAAAAAATCGACCGATACCAATTAGTGTTCGGTGATCAGATAATATATATATACTATATATATATTATGTGTATATATATATATTATATATTATATCCTATTTTATTATATATATCATTATATATATATTTATATATATATAATATATTATATATACTAAATACGGTATATATATATATATATATATATATATATTATCTATATATATATATATATATATATATATATATATATATATATATATATTATATAGTATATATATTATATATATATATATATATATTATATTAAATTATAGTCTTTATATTATTATTATTATTTATAATATATATGATATATATATTATATTATATATATATATATTAATTAGTTTATATAATATATCATATATATATATATATATATATTATATATATATATATATATTTATATATAGTATTAAATTTAGTACTTATATATATAATATATATATATATATATATATATATATACCTTATTATATAGTATTAATTATATATACTATATATACTATATATATATTATATATATTATTAATATATATATATTATATATATATATAAATTGTTCTCTGGCCATTCATGCTAGAGACAGTGCATATTAGGTGGAAAAATTCTCGTTCTCCTATCACTCTCGCTAATTTTCATTAGCTAAAATCGTTGCGGGATCACTCTTCACGGCAAAGGAGATTTTCATAACGAACGTGTGCTAACCTCCTTGGTTCTCCTGCTGAAAATCTTTCTGGCCTCCTTGCATCAACATCACTAGCAACTCTCTGTATATCTGCTTTTCTCCTCTTATTCAATCTGATGATTCTGTTGGCTAATTCTTAAATGAAAAGGCAATACTTTTGGCTTCTATTTCTCTAACTCAACCCTGGACGATTCTGGCATTCCTCTTCCTACTAATTCTCCTTTCAGGTGTCCTATACCTTCGCCTGTGATTACATTTGATCAGGTGCATGGGCCCCTGAAATCTATGAACATTAGGAAGGCGGATGGCATTCCTCCCCTAGCTTTGAGGAAGTGTGCTTCCATGCTATCCCTGCCCTTGTTCACTATATCTCTATGTTAATACTAGCACTTCCTCAGTGTTTGGAAGCTCAAACATGTCCAACCTATTCCAATAAAAGGAAGCCCCTCTGATCCTTCTAACTATCGCCCTATAGCTCTCACTTGTATTCTAGTTGCGCATTCATCCTCTTTATTCTTGAATGAGTCTTGAATTATTTCTTTGTAAGTTTTCCTTAATTGTGCAGGAGTGAGACCTTTTGAAACTGTGGCTAAATTTACTTGCGAAGAGGGAAGAGGAGAATCGAGAGTGAAGATAGGATTAGCTTTTGTCAGAAAGGTGCTTGTTTGTATAGTATGTGGCGTTGCCAACATATTTATGATATCCAAGAGAACATGTCCTTTATTAACAGAACTTAAAAAAACACTACCTATGAAGAGATAGTTGTGAAGATATGAATTTTCAGAACTAAGAATAAGATTATCTGGAGGAGGAGATTTTGCAGGAGAAAGTGCTTTTACAGATAGAGTGGTTTTAGAATAAGGCTCAAGAGTAACATTTTCTATAATGGATAGCTTATATTGAGTGTCAGTATCTATCATTAAATTCTTTACAAAGCTTGTTTCTTGAGAATAAAGTGGTAGAGATGAATTATGATTTACTTCAGTATTATGAGGAATTTGTCTTTGTGGATATACTGGAATGAGGGGCATTGAAATGTATTCAGAGTCTGATACGAGAGATAGTATTTTTATGTGTTTGAAATCTAACATTTGGGTGGGTTAGAAAGTTTGTTCCTAAAAGAAAATCTGAGTTAAAACCACATAGTTTATCATCTATAACAATGAAATTAATTGGTAAAACCCTGTTCTTTATATGAATATATAAAATTGTTGTCCCTATTTGATCAAAAATATCACCTGTGATAGACTTTAATGTGATAGGGGATTTTGTGAGAGGTATATTAACAGCAAATTTGTTTTCTAGTTCTAAGATAAGAGACTGTTTTACTAGCGAGCTGTTACTCCCTGAGTCTAGCAAAAAGCGTTTGTTGCATAATGTATGCCTATCGAAAGTAATGTCTGTTTCTAAAAAATTAGCAGGACCTATTAAAGGTTGGGAGTTTGTGTTTACATCTATCAATATGGCAGTGTCGTTTGTGAAAGAAGAAGACAAAGTTATATCTTGTGCAACAGAGTTTGGGAAGCTTTGGTGATCAAAGATGAAATTAGAGGAAGGACTTGACTCTTTCGGAGATAAAGAAGAATGAGACCCTAAATGAGGTGGTCTCTGAGGTGTGTTGCAAATAAGATTTGAAAGATGAGGAGCCTTATATGATGTTTGAGGCTGAGTATCAAAAAAAATGTTGTGTGGAGGTCCTTGGACTGATTGATATTGTTCTGAATCAAAGTTATTAGAAGATGGTAGCGAAATGGCTAAT
Organism: Trachelipus rathkii; assembly: GCA_015478945.1. NCBI lineage: Eukaryota > Metazoa > Arthropoda > Malacostraca > Isopoda > Trachelipodidae > Trachelipus > Trachelipus rathkii. Next base: position 12,919 of record JABUQX010096863.1, read on the forward strand.
GTTGCTTCATTAAAAGAGATTGAAGGTTCTGAGAAGTTATTATAAGATTTAGGGGGGGAGGTGCCCTGTGACACATTTTGATTGATAAGATTTGAGGCATGCAAAGGTTGAGAACCAAGTTCTGGGAAGGAAGTTAATGGTGGAGATAGATTAAAATTACTTATTAAATCTGTGAAAGAGTTTGTGCTATCATGAAACTCAAAAAGTAATTTATTAACTATGTTTTTTATCAAAAGAAATATTACTATTTTTAAAACCTGCAGGAAAGATATCAAAACTATGTTGAGAATTAGAGGAAATATGCCCTATTGAGTTGTGTTTGTATAAAATATTATTAAAAGTTTGATTATTCACATTATTTTTGTTAGTTATATTCATTATTATTATTTGCGAATGAGTTCTTTACTTCTCTGTTGTTTCTAGTGTATATAAATAGTGGGTTCCTACCCATTTCGTCAGTTCTATTGACTGTTTTTTTTTCTCCTGTACATATTGAATGTGCGCTTCTCATTTACATTCCTATTCACCATATCATCCTGTGTGTAATCTCTGTCTATACTTTGCTTCTCTGTTCTATCTACTACATCGACGTTACTTTCCTTTTTGCCTTTCGCCTCAGCATTTTCCTGTACCATATAATTACCAAAATGATTTGAGTCATCACTACTACTAATTCTGTTTCTGTTATTCACGTTTACCATGTCTATTTGAACTTGCGTAATGTCTCCTTTGCGAATTCTGCCACTACTACTTTTACTAAATTCAGCGTTTACCATGTCTATTTGAACTTGCATCATTTCTACTTCTTTTCTGCTTTCGGTATTATCCTGTGCTTCCCCTTGAAAAATATTTTGTTAATAATTTATAAAATTTTTGTAGAAATTATAATTTTTGACGCATGCAGTCTTTAAATGCTTATTAAAAAAATTGTCCCTATCATTATTATCTTCAATATTGCTAATAACTTGATCTTTGGGCATATCGATAACATTATTTGGGGGAAAAAATTTGCTGAAAGAAAAATTATTAGTGTTTTGCATCCTACAAGTCATTATATTAATATGGAAAGTATTATAAATATTATTTTGAGTCTGCGTCTGGAGGGAAGGTGCTTCTTGGTTTCCTGCCCTCCTCAATGCTGAAAAACCTGTTGATACTCTTCTTAATAATTTTCTTAATCGTTATCATCATAGTAGTAGTATTATTCTTCTTGAAAATATTGCTCTTCTGGAGCTGATTCATTTTCGTGTGTGAGCTCGGCCATTCTAGCGTATGAAGTAGGTTTTGGTCTCCAGGAATTTGTATGATTCATTTGTGATCTTTGATGGTTGTTTGATTTATTTTGAGGTTTAACACCCTGGTAATTTTGGCGATAAATACCAGTCCCCTTCCATTTATTATGGATAATATCTTGCTTTATTTTATCAGTGATCGGAGCATGTTTTAAGGGATTATTTGGATCATTTGGACTCCATCTAGAGTCTTAACAGTATGCAGAAGAGCCTCTCTTATGTGCTGCATTACACTTTCGGCAGTAGGGGTTAAATGGGAAATTTGCTGTTGTGTGGCCTCCTCTTTCACAAGGGAAACACACAGCAGTATTGTGTTGCTGTAAGTGTTACCTATTTTGATAAGTTTGAGCTTGAGGTTTTGAATGGTTATTGAAATTTCTTGGTTGAAAATTGCAGTTGGGGTGCTGAAAATCTTGTCTCTGCCCAAATTTTGTGGTTTTTGAGGAATTGATGCCGCTTTTTGAAAGTTGATATTAGGTTGGGGCATCATGTTTCTAACGGGGTTATGTAAACGTCCCTCAGATTTTTCTAGCAAGTTATTGATTTGTTTATTGAGCTCTAAATCTGGATTATAGAACTTCTTAAAATCTCTTCTATAAATCTCAGGTTTTTCAGGAAGGAAAGCGAATAGATGGTTAAAAGCGGTTGTCGTAATAATTTTCTCGGATGGGTTTGAAGGATCAGCATCTTTAGCTAGTGTATCAAAAACTCTGAGTTAATTGCTGTAAGGAGAGAGCAGATGAACTCGATGAGTCTGAACCAGACCATCTAAAGTTTCTTATTCTCTGCATGTCATCATAAGGAGATAGGGCCTTATCAGGAAAGACAGCTTTTTATACGGATGAAAAAGCTTTCTAGAGTCGGAACATTAAACAGTTCAGGTTTTGCATTTATAATCTTGCGCATCTCGCTCTTTGGATCGTTGGTTATCTGATTATGGGCCTGTGCCAATTTGGCCGCTTCAGGTATGCAATGTTTGAGGGTAATGTTTTCTCTTACATTAGCAACCCATTGAATTAAAAAAGGACCTTCCCATTTGGAGTTTATTCTGCCCATAAGAAGCAAATCTGGCTTCGTAACTTGGGTGATGGTTGCAATAGGTTGAGGTTGGTTGGTGTTTGAGGAGTGATGGTCTCGTCATCACCCGCCATATTTTAAATATTTTAGTAACAAAAAATATTAATATTTATACCCCAGCAATTTAATGAAAATTAATTTTAATCTAAATTTTATAGAAATTGAGGTTTATGAGATATGTTTCAAAATTTTTAATAATTTAAAAGTGATCTAAAAAATGAGTGCAATTTTGGGTACCTGTATTGTGAAACTCGAGCGTTGTGGAATTCACTGGCACTTGGAAGGGAATTTGCATGTTGTTTTCTTTTCTTCACCTATTTCTTGAAAATTGTTCTCTTCGCGCTCACGGTGGCTTCTTGAGACACATTGGCTTTATTTCTTCGGGTGTTCAAAAAATGTCGCCACTATAACTCAACCACCTTTTCAGTAGGGGCTGAATTTAAACAATTATAAGCCTTTAGGGTAATAAGGTGCTATCTGACTGCGTAGTATATTTATTGTTTTATATAAATTCCAACGTGCCTAATGGACAAAAAAAAAAAAACATTACAAAACATGAAAAAAATTAAATTATGTAATATGATATAAATTATTTACACACAGTAACAAATATTAAAAAAGAAGATTGTAATGCATATTTATAAAAAAAAATTTCCTCTCGACACCGAATAAATCTTACCAAGAAAATGTAAATGGGCAATCAATATAAATTGAAATCCTCTCTCGACACACACAACTAATTTTATAACATTAAGATTAATAAAACGGAATACTCTCAACATTCAGGGAATTTTTTTCAACATACAAAATTAATAAAAGACAGAAAACTCTCGACATTCCAGGGTATGTTATAACATATGAAATTAATAAAACAGAATACTCTCGACATTCAGGGAATTTTTTTCAACATATAAAATTAATAAAACAGAATACTCTCAACATTCAGGGAATTTTTTTCAACATATAAAATTAATAAAAGACAGAAAACTCTCGACATTCCAGGGGATTTTATAACATATGAAATTAATAAAACAGAATACTCTCGACATTCAGGGAATTTTTTTTTCAACATATAAAATTAATAAAAGACAGAAAACCTCGACATTCCAGGGGATTTTATAACCTATGAAATTAATAAAACAGAATACTCTCGACATTCAGGGAATTTTTTCCAACATATAAAATTAATAAAACAGAATACTCTCAACATTCAGGGAATTTTTTTCAACATACAAAATTAATAAAAGACAGAAAACTTGACATTCCAGGGGATTTTATAACATATGAAATTAATAAAACAGAATACTCTCGACATTCCAGGGATAAAAATAGTGTTACCGGGTAGCTACAGATCATCTTAAAACCTGATGAGTCCAGTCCATTCAAAATCTAATGAACCTTATTATAGATTTAAAAATGTAAATTCTAACCAAAAAAAATGAAAAACCAAATTTTCTATTAACTTCCTACCATAATAACGTTACAACTCTTTTGGAGTGAGTTTCTTCATAACTCATTCATGTTTTTATTGAAACCACAGGACTAAAAAAAATTTGTTTCTGAATTTATGTAAAAAAAAAAATTACGGAAGTTCTGATAAGAAAACTAAAAAGGGCAAACCAACAAGTTCGAAATTAAGACAAGAAAATGATGTACATTGCAAGACTAAATTGAAGTCAGGAGCATGTTAAGATAACTTATTGAAGAAAAAAAAAATTGATGTAGGTGGGGTGACCAGATAGGTCACTTAGAAATAGAGCCCGTAATGAGGTCTATTTAGAAGTGGGAGAATAAAGTTTAAACATAAAAAAAAATATAAAAAATATTTAACAAGGAATCAAACGAAATTTGTTCAACTTATTTAGTGGAAGAAATTTTTTTTTGCTATTGAAGTGGAGCGACGAGATAGGTTACTTAGAAATAGGACCCATAATAAGGTCTATTTAGAAGTGTGTGAATGAAAATATAAAATCAGGAAAAAAAAATTAAAAATCGCAAACAAATGTTTAACTATTAAAGGAAGAAAAAAAGTTTGCGATTGAAGTAGGGCGACAAGGAATATATCGCTCTGAAATAGGCCCTTTCATAGGTCTATTTAGAAGCGTAATACAAATGATAATAAAATAATAAAATAACGTTAACTATTAGTAAAACTCAAAAATGGGCCAACAACCTTTTCCTCTTTAGGGCTAGGAAAGGGCTTGCATTACAAACTCAGTTTTACTAAAAATGAATGAAGTGGTGAATCGCACAATATATTTAACATGGGGAGAAAAAAAAACTGCTATGTAGGTGGTGCGACAAGAGATTCTCGCCCAGAAATAATTGCATTCAGAAATGCCTATTGCGAGTGTAAAAGAAATTGCAAAAACTAGATAAAATGAATCCGTTCAAAAAAATTTAAATCTCTAAAGCTTGTGTTAAATCCTACATTTTCAAAACGATAGATTTATTTAAAAAATAAAAAAAAATTAAAATGAAAGAAATATTTCAGCTTCTCTAATATTTTCTATATTCCCGATAAAATTTGTTGGCGGTATCACTATCAGGCCAAGGAAGTGTGGGACCTAATATTCGCAGGTCTGGGGGTGCAATAAAATTTTTTCCCAACAACGAGTATCTCTTACTCATCTTCCAAAAATTGAATACTATTGATTATATATTCTTATTAAATCCTACAGGATACAGTGTGTGTGGGAACTGCAAATTTTTTTTACTAAAATAAGGATAAATGAAAAAGAATAATAATTTCCAGTGTAGCTATCTGGAGAAACAAAATCGATATTTATCTTATTACATCTTCTGAAAAAAAAAAACTTTAAAGTTTCAAAGAGAAGGGGTTATATAAAGGAAACATATAGAGGGGTATTCAAGATATGAAATGAATATAATCAACATGAGATTGCAAAACTAACGAAAATGTTAATTGGCAACCTTGGGAGGGTGATCCGATGGAGGTAGTTTTATTTGGGGAGATCATGCTATCGGCTTCAAATAGGCTACGCATGGAAGAAAAAAAAATAATACAACAAAGGAAATAAAAAGAGATGAAATCCTATTCGAATTGGGAACCGGGGAAGAAATTCAAAATTAGATAAGAAAGGAAAAGAAATCTCCATTTTACTTTCTTATTTTAAATTTTAACAGATTCCTGTTATATATATATATATATATATATATATATATATATATATATATATTATATTATATATATATATATATTAATATATATATATATAATATTATATATATATAATATTATATATATAATATTGTGGCTTTTTGGAATTTTTCTATAAAAATTATGTTGTGAATCTGAATATAAATTAAGTGAATAAATGTTGAGAGGAATTTTTATTCTTACACTCATGAATTTTGACATTCAGCTTTTGGCAAATTATGAAATTTGACATTCAGCTTTTGGCAAATTATGAAATAATTCAAATTTAAATTAATTCAATTTTTTCTTTTTTAATTTAAAGGTTTGTGTAAAATTATTCAAATTTTCTTTTACATTAATATAAATTGTATTTTATTTTTTCTATCACCGGACAGACTCATTAGTTGATGCTGGTCAAAGGAGAATAAAAGGGTCAAATTGAAAAAGACTTCAAAAGATTGCCTCAGACCTCAAATAGGGTGATAAAAACAAGGTGTAGTCTAAAATAAATTGTTCAAAACCCCTACATGTTCGGAGCTAGTGACTTGTAATAATAAACATGAAAATAATGTTAATAAAGATGTATTATGTAAGTAGTTGCTGTAATAAGTTCATTCATAATTATACTATGCCATAAGAGAAGAAACTATTCAAATGTCAATAAATGGTACTTATTGTCAAAAGCACAAATTATAATCACTTATATAACTCTCATCAGAATTTTGATATAACCTTTTCACAACCATTTTTTAATATATTACTTTTATATATTGTTATAGAGATGTTGGCGAGTCTATAGAGTGTAAATAATCATACAGCGCAACGTAGGTAATTGTGATAACATTTATTTTGCTAACCTTTTTTCTGCTAGTCACACCAGCAAATAATATTATGAGGTCTGAGAGATATATCTTATAATGTTTTGAAGATGTGATTCCTTAGTGTAACAAATATAAGGTGGGAAGCTCCTACACAATAGTACTATCATTATCTCTCCTTGAACAGCAGTCAAATATAACAAATTAATATTGTATTGAGTGTGTTGTCTCGAGTGTATGATTATGGATGTGAGGTAAATAACAAACGGAAGCTTATAAAACTTCTAACATGCTTGCACATCGAGTATATAATAAGATATAATTTAAATGTTCGTAGAGTGTGACTTTATCGACGTGCTCAACTCACAATTAGGAATGTAACTTAAAAAGGGACAAACATGACAGATACTTGAGTGCAATAAAATATATTAATATTTAATTATGATGTATTAGAGTTGTTGGCTACTCGAGTGTAACATAAAAGATATTGCCAATTAGAAAAACATGGACTTGTCTTACGCTCATAAGAAATATAAAATCTATAATATTAAATCGCATATAAGTAGTGCCTATGTATGGGTGACAACTAGATATCGGAAAACTATAAAATACTTCACAATTCTGAGTATGGTCATACGAAAATAGATAATAATTATTTAAATGATTATAGATGTGCTCGGCGCTACTGCATAGCATTGTAATTCAGACAATGTACACTTAATAATCTCATAACTTTGCTTACGCATGATTCACAACATAAATTTTCTACTGAGAGAAAATAGTTCCAAAAGTCACTATATAATATTTAATGTTCTGAGTGTGGCTATGAGTGTAACCACAAAGGAAACTTAAAAACTCACATGCTTACGCATCGAAATATAAAATTATTTAAATGTTCTGAGTGTGGCTATGAGTGTAATCAGAAAGGAAACTTAAAAAAACACATTCTTACGCATAAAAAAATATGGAAAAGTGAAAAGGTTAAAATAAAAAAAGATTTCCAGCTAATAAACCCTGGCGCTGTCAAGAACTAGTCGTATATACAAATCCTTAAGGAGCCGAAGTATAATTGTAAAAAAAATTTTTTATCGGAAGATCTTTTAACAAATGATGTAGATTTTCAATATTTAAGTTTTTTTCGATTTCGATATTTATGCATATTCAATTTTATAAACTTGCTTCCAGTAATTTTTTTATATAATTTTTTAAAGATATTTTTTCTTTAATCAATGTAAGTTACTATGTATAAGCGTTCAAAATATTATGATGCACAAATATTCATGAAAAAATGCTTTAAAAAAAATGTAACTCAAAGGACAGGTTCAATGAAGAGAAATTGATGTTAAATTTTTACATAAATCTAGTTTATTTATTTCATCACCTAAATTGACCGTCTTGCCCGTTTTTCCGCTCTAATTGCCGCCTTTTCATTTTTCATGTGTTTGTGGGTTGCGATGCCCTTTCTGCCCTTGGACGCACGTTCTTCCCTGGTTTGCATTCTATTCCTGTCCATCATCGCCTAGCACGAATCCTCTGAATCCTCTCATTTCCGAAGTGACAGCGTTTTTGCCTTCCTGTGTGGTTTAAACATCCTCTATAAGATTTAATTCTCAGCGCGATTTTTATATCGTTTTGCTAGGAACTACCCCTGTTGTTGGTTTACTGACACGGTATAGCCGCATGACCTTGTGCTGTGGTGGTCCCTGAAAATCAAAAAAAAAAAAAAAAAAAAAAAAAAAACTAAATTGAAAATCAAATTTAAAATCGAATTAAAATTACTCGTGAAGTAATAAAAGTGAAATAGAATATACTTTTTAAAAAATTAATTCATTCGAAAGCAGAACTAGGCCTCTTGAATGTTGATTATTTCAAATGTTTGCATTTAATATGACAGAATCGTTTAGTAGGGTGTTTTACCGGAACTGAAAGTTTCAGTTCTGACTGAGGCCTAAAGCCCGCTTACACCCCTTCGGGGTGATCCCCCCTCGCAGGATTCACACGCCTTTCAAGGGGCGGCATCCACCTGGTTTTTCTACACGGAAGGTAATGTGTGCTTTAGATACTCTGGTTAATAAACTGTTTATTCGTAGTGGTACATTATGTTAAATATTTTACTATGACAATGTGGAAATAACACTGATTTGTTAGAGAAATGATGAGTTTTTGTAAGATATTACTGTGTTAACTGACGATGATGTGTTAGAAACGTGAGCCTAGGTTAAGTTTTTGTTGAGTAATGTTAGGTTTGCCCTAGACTTTTGCTAATGTCTACGTTTATTCATATGTCAAATGATGTTATACTCGAAACGAGTGACACTTTGATGAGATATGTCAATTAGGATAAATTTTGGTTAAATGTTACTATGTTCTATTGTAAATCTAACAATTGATATGTTAAAGACTGCTTGATAAAATTTGTAAATTAGGTTACGTTTTTGTATGCTGTGTTAGTTACTTTGCTGTTGTCAAGTGTGGAACTTTGTTAATGCTAGCAGTTTATTCGTGCTTAAGGTGCTTTATGGTTTGTCGTTTCAGTTAATATTCTTTTAGTTCAGTGTGAATTCTCATGTTAGCTTATTAATGTGCAAAACTTGATTAGCTTAGCATCATAATTTCCTTATTGTCGTTTCTTGTGTGTGTGTGTTTATGTGTTTTGTATTTATGATGTGTGTGTGTGTGTGGTTGTGTGTGTGTAGTGTGTGTATGTCATTTTATTTACGTTAATAAGTTAGAGATATGCCTGAAAAAAAAAAGTGTGACTAGGTTACGTTTTGGATGTAATGTTAGTTTCTTTTACTGTTGTTAAGTGAGGAACTTTGTTTAATGTTGACTGCTTATTCATGTTTAAGGTGTGTCAGGTTTGTCGCTGTACATTATTTTCTTAGTTCAGATGATGCTAAGTAATCTTTATTAATGTGAAAACTTTGTTACGTTAGAGTATATTCAATGATCAGTATGATAATTACACATGGTTGTGGTAAATTTTTGTTAAATGTTACTATGTTAAGGTAAAAATAGGTCAGTGATATGTTAGAAAAGCGTGTGAATAAGTTACGTTTTTGTTTGCTTTGTTAGTTACTTCACTGCTGTTACGTGTGGAACTTTGTTACGTTTACAGTTTATTCGTGCTTAAGGTGTGTTAGGTTTGTCTTGTACATTTTTTCTTAGTTCAGATGATGCTAAATAAGTTTTATTAAATGTGAAAACTTTGTACGTTAGCATATATTCACTGGATCAAGTTGTATAAAGAATTTGTTTTTTATGTTAGTTTTATACAAAATGATACTCAAAATAGAACTTGAATCAATAGATCAATAGATCACAATGGTCGGAGGGTGGTTGGATGTTGGTTGGATGGTGGTTTGATTTAATTGCTTAGGGTATGTAAAACACGACAATTTTAGTAAAAAAATTTGACCTTAATCAATTGATCAATAGATCACAGATGGTCAGGAGGGAGGTTGGATAGTGGTTTGATTTAGTGATTTACTGCTTTAGGGTATGTAAAACGTTACAATTTTGTAAAAATTTGACCTTACAATAGATCCATAGATCACAGATGGTCAGGAGGGAGGCTGGTAGTGGTTTGATTTACGGATTTACTGATTTAGGGTATGTAAAAACGTAAATTTGTAAGTTATAAACATAAAAAGAATAAGAAATTTTATTTATTTATTTTTATTTATTTATTTATTTATTTATTTTATTTTTCTTGATGGTTCTGAAACCATTATTTTCGAAATCTATAGACCCAATAACCTATATAAAGACACCAACATTGTTATTATACGAATGTTTATTATATAGGCACCGCACCTGCTCTGGCACCGGTGCCGGTAAAGACTCTGAATTCTTCTCAGACTCCTCCTCCTTCCTCATTTTTCTTTTTCTCTTTCCTCTTTTCCCCTTCCTCTGTTTTGCATTCCGTGCATTTCTTCTTCTTTTTTCAATTGGGGACCCCCCTCCGGGGGGGTCTCTGGACTCCGTTGCCGAATCCAGCTCCAACTCCATCTCCGACTACGAATCCGAATCCTTTCTCCAAGTTTCAATCTTCTACGAGTTTAATTTTTAAAGGGGGGCAGCGTTCCCCCTTACGGGACGACGCAGAGGGAAGTAATCTTGTCTCCGACGAGATTACGTCATCATATAGCTCACATCCAAATTTTAGCCCGATACGTTAAGCCTAACAGGGTTTTCAGGACGAATTTGACCTTGGCGCTAAGGGGCTGCACCCCCTTAGGGGTGACCTACGGTCACCAAAACTCGCCTGTGACTCACTGTTCGATTGAAATCGTTAAGCCTAACTTTTGCTCACCAAACACACACACACAAGGCGTAGCGTTTATTTGCACTTCGCTCTCGGGGCTGACCCCCCTCTATATACATCCCTACAGACTTGAAACTTTACACGGAATTCGAGCTTATCCATACATACATTATATTCCAAGTTTCAGACCTATAACTCTATTCCTTCATATCGAAAAGGCTGGGCGTGCGGAAGTGGGTTACTTACTACAACGATTAATCGAATGTTAATTATTGTAATTATTTTCTTTCGAATATATTTTTGCATATGTAAAAAGCCACGCAGAGCACGTAGAAAGACGATTAAAACATCGATATAGGGGTATCGATCACGATAAATCCGATTGGAACGCATCATAAAATGTCTATCGAATCATTACAGACGCTTCTAAACCAACAAGCCCCCTTTCGTGGGCTCCGCCGCCCCCTTTTTGGGGCTAAAATCCTTGAGTTCAGGCTCAGAACCCGGAAGTCGGTCTTCAGACCTTAATTCGGTCTACCGAACCTTAAAACCAGGTTTGACGTATCAAACGTCAAAATCTAATGAAATGATGGAAATTTCCACAAGTCAGCTGCCGACATGACTGGAATTTCCAAAAACCTTCCAAAATGGTTTTCAATTCTTTGTACTTCGACAAATCCTCCGGAGTTGGGGATCTTGACCTGAATTATGGACAAGAATCTAAAAACAAAAAAGTAGCTGAAAAAGTGGTCAAAAATGCTAAAAATGCTCAAATTTAACGGATTAGGTTGCCAAATTTAGCGTCAAATCCTGGCCAAAACGCTAACAAAGTAGCAAAATTTCTAAAAACAAATGGTAAAATTAGTAAAAAAGTACAAAAAAAAAAATTAACGGATTAGGGTGCCAGATTTAGCGACAAATATCGGCAACTGCATTCTTGCGGCACGTTTCCCACCCCTTACTAACTATATTATATATATATATATATTATTATTTATATATATATATATATATATATATATATATATATATATTATTATATATAATATAATACTATACTATATATAATTATATAATATATATATATATATATATATATATAGGACATCTATAAGATTTGACTCCGATTATACGGGGGAATTTTTCGATAAGAAAAACAACGAATTTCGGGCTTTTTCTTTATTGCTGCAATTTCTATTATTTATTAGCGTTATTTGCATTTTATTTTTAAGAAATTAACAAAGATTTTATTATTATTTTATTTTATTATTATTATTATTATTATTACTTATTATTTATTATTATTATTATTATTATTATATTATTACTTTAATAGGAATTAAATTTTTTTCTTCTAAGTTCTTCATTTTTATTATTTGATTTTCGATTATTATTATATTTTAACGGGTATTTTATTTAAAAAAAACTCCCCCCCCCGGACCCGCGAGCTTGCGAGCGGGGGCACCCC
>JABUQX010096864.1:0-2500 GCA_015478945.1 Trachelipus rathkii
ATAATAATAATAATAATAATAATAATAATAATAATAATAATAATAATAATAATAATAATAATAATAATAATAATAATAATAATAATAATAATAATAATAATAATGAAGTGAACTTTAAATATGTTAATAATAAAAATGAGCTGTTTTGTAATACTGAAAATCAATATAATATGAATACAAAGAATTTTTCTATTGTTAATGCATGTGAGGTTAATAAACCCGAAAGCGCTTGCCAAATAAGCGAAATTGACATTGAAAACGAAATTCAAAAAGACAAAATTGCCATATAAAAATATTAAAAAATAAAATACGAGAGACGATAGTAATCAGGTCTGTGTACTTAAGTGACTATAATAAGCATGAAGGTTATATATTTTTTAATAATTATTTGAGTAATGGATATGAGAGTGATCTGGGTATATTGCCTACGAGCTTAGAACGCGGAGCTTTAGGAGAGACGGTTGGTACCTGTTTAAACTCTAATTTGAGCAGAGAACAATTTATCTCGGCCGTACAAGAACAAACAGAGAACACCCCTCTCTCCAAAAGTGATGTATCTAGCTCTAAGCTGTATAAGGTATTAAATAGAATAGATAATAAATTATATACTATAGATAGCGGATCGGAGGTAGATCTGATCAGTGCTGGCCCCAGTCATAGCACAAGCGGCCTATCGGGCACATTTTGGCTGCAAATGGTTCAAAAATAAATGTTTATGATTATATTAATGTAGATTTAGACATTGGGTTGAATAGAATTTATACACAAAATTTTTATGTAGCCGATGTAAAATTAAATATAATTGGAATAACTTTTCTGAAATTGTATGGTTTTGGTATTGATTTTAAGAAAGATTTACTAATAGACCCAAGTACAAATCATACAGTAATGTTAAGACCAGATCACTCCATAAAATCATTAAATATAAATGCACCTTCTCATGATCTTTTGCATGAATCTTCTCCTAAAACTCACCCATCTTTGCCTTTTAGTCCCCTCTTTCCTCTAAATGATATATTATTTAAATATAAAACCTTATTTTTAAACCCATATTTAGAGGAAAATATACATTTGAAGGTAAAACAACGAATGAGGTGGGAAGAAATATTTGCTAAATATGGGGAAAGAGAAATAGGGGATAAGAGAGAAGGAGTAGAACGGGAGGTAGAAATGGGTAAAAGGGAAAATCGGGGATATACCACAAGGGATATTGGGAGAATTGGCACGTGCTTACCCATATAAGCTGGACCATACCGGGAAACCCCATACGATTGCCTGGTAGACGAATACCACACAAATTGTACGATGCTACAAAAACGGAATTAAATCAGTTAGTGGCCGCAGGTGTCTTGAAACGCCACCTGGTCAGCGCCCTTTAGCATGTTAGATAAAGGGGGAGAGTGAGACTTATTACAGATTTTAGACAGTTAAATAAAAGAACGGAGGTCGATATATTTGGCTTACCAAATATCTACGATGCGATTTTCTCACTAAAAGGCAGTAAATACTATTCCAAATTGATATGATGCAAGGGTTCTTAACCGCCATTACATCCGGATAGTCAAAAATATTTACGATCACAAGCAACCCGGGACTTTTACCTATATTCCTTTACCGATGGAATTCATTAATTCTCCGGCAGCGTTTCAAAGGCTCGTAAATAAATTATTACTATCTGACATAAAAAACTGTCACGTGTACATTGATGATATCTTGCTGTTTTCAGACACAGCTGAAGAACATGAAAGGTTAGTTGAAACAGTTTTAAAAAGATTATATTATTTATATATCAGCGTTAATGAAAAAAAAGTAGATTTGGAGTCACTGAATTGGAATATCTCGGATTCATAATAAACGCTGAAGGTGTTAGAGCTAATCCCGAGAAAGTGGCTGAGATTCTAACTTATAAAAGACCTCAGAATATCAGAGAAATGAGAGGGTTGATTGGGAGACCGTCCTCTATCGAATAATGCTACCCTGCTTAGCAGAATTAATGAGTCCATTAACCGACTATTTAAAGGGGAAATCTTATTCCAGAAAGAAAATACTGTGGAATGAGATGTCAGAGAGAGAGCTTTAGCGCTGTTCAAAAACGCCATAAAACGCCTGCGTACTAGCTTATCCGGGCACTTCAACCCCCATCAAAATTTTCATCAATGCTTCAGCCAACGCCTTAGCAGGTGTGATACTGGGGACGATCAAGAGAGCAGGCCCTACGCCTTCTACTCCTCCACACAATCTCAAACTGGAAAAAGATATGACGAAATTAAAAACAACTGTTAATACTAACCAAAATGTTTAACAAATTTGGCTATTTAGTAGTAGGTATGAAAATAACTATATACACGCATATAAAAGTTATATAATAACATTATATAATAAAACAAATGATATGTTGAATCAGAACGCAAAACAAGTCCGTCAACTTAATCTACTGAGCTCATATAAGGTTATTTTCAAATTAATAAATATACAACAACCACAACTGAATATAATAAAA